>JALPQI010013902.1:0-35301 GCA_025490895.1 Thaumatotibia leucotreta
TTTGTTTGGATTCTACTGACGAATGGTGTAAACGGTTTGCGGACAGCTCATATTGACTAGCAAAGATGCATTATTTACTTAAAAATAATACATTTTTTTTACTTTTAGGTATACACTATCTTCTACCATCCCCGACTCTCAATTTCAACTTGTCAATAATGATATATTTAGTAACTTATCGACATTAAATAAAAAAAATATATATATCATCATAGATTTCATTAGAAGAATGAAAAATTACATGTACCTACTTACCACAAACAACATAGTACATAAAACCCTCGATTACCCAAACTAGTTTGGGCAAACTTATTCCGGATAATTTAAATAGGATAAGGTAAAATAAAACGACAACGTATATACAAATAACATTTAATTTACTCATAAATAATTATAATTCTATGGAAAGAAAACATTTGCAAGTGCACCATCGGGCCAAACCACCATTTATACATTATAATAATTTTACGAACGTGGGCAACTATCATACTGAAATTACCCCAAAATTTTGGGTAATTATACCCTCCTTGCCCTGGCATCCCTCGAACAATAACAAAGTCACTGAATTATTTCCCTTTTCCGAGTTAATTATGGCCAAAATGCTTTCTAATGACTAGTATTTTTATCAATTTACATTTTAAAATGGTTTGCTAACAGTTTCATTTAGAATTAGACTGAAAAACACTATATTTACCTGCGAAAGGTTATGTCAGCAATTTTTCGCTCGTTTCTACTTTTACAGCCTAGTACTTCGCATCGCACCATATCTAGAAGATAAACACAGATGAAATTGTTCAAAATAAGCCTTGGGATAAGTTGTTTGTGTCCACTTTCACATTGAAAACATTTAATTTCACTCCCACCAGACGTAAGTGACGTATTCAACGCATTTGTCTGACACGTAGATGCTAAGTGCCACACAAAAAATAGTGGCACAGTGATAAGGACGGACGATTATCGTTCCTTTTCACTTCCACTAGTTAAAAGTTTAATAAGACCATCCCTTTCGTTTTACTAGTGGAAACTTTTTACTAGTGGAAGTGAAAAGGAACGATAATCGTCCGTCCTTATCACTGTGCCACTAAAGTAGCGGCATCGTAAGAAGTCGTTTTTGACAGCTCACAATAGTGTTGTGAAACGCTCGATTTTACCGTCGTAAAATTTTCAGTCAAGTGCGAAAGGGCGTTAGATCTGGTACTTGTTAGGTAATCCGAATTAAAAAAGTGTTTGGTAATCTTACTTAGAATCATTAGCAGGCAGCGAAACTTTGGAGCCGGTGACGTCATAATGACGTTAAGTCGCATTTAGGTAAGATGTTTTATAGGACGGATAGGACGTGACCTCTATAAGCAAAATTCATAGCAAACCACTCCCAACCCACGTTGGCAAACTTGCGTGCTGCTAGCTCAGAGTGCAATGTAGATATGCCAAATAGAGAAATGCCGTATATACAGTATATAAACTCACTAAAACCATTTATTAAAATCAGAGCACATCTAGGTGATAAATAATGTAGTGGTATATAAATTATTATTCTACGAAAAATAAAATTATACGTGATTTTATAATTGAATTTGTAATTATTATGTGCTTACTATTATTTTAACATAATTTTAATTTTTTATTTATTTTTATGATGTAACTAGTAAGTGATTTGGTGTTAATACTAGCTTATGTGAATAAATACATTGAATTGAATAACAATTATGACATTTATCTGGTTGTCAAGTTCCACACAGTCTGTAAAGCCGCGTATCCACCGGGCACACGGGCTCGCGAGGACCTGTCGAAACCATGACAAACTTTTAGAAAATGTGTGCGTACTGCGTACCTACTATTATAGCAATTATTCGTACCTCCATAAAAAAAGGTTTACTTATTTATGAATGAATGAAAGTTTATTCACAAGAACATATGGTGCATTACAGTAGATGTTATAAATATTTACATTGGTGATCCTTAATATGTTCTGCCATAAGGCATGTGAAAATTGATTTAGTCATGACCATGACACGTCAAAGCCATGTATGTGTAGGTATATACATTTATATTGTGTTCATGCAATGTCTTCCAAACAAACTAAGAATATTGGATTAAGACAAAGACATTATAAATAATCATTATTATTGAGGCATGCATGTCATCATTATCATTATATTAAATTACAGTAATAAATGTCAAAGGATGTATATTAAGGTGTAAATCTACGTATAACTAAAACTTGTAATTCAAATATTCGTCAATCGTGTAGAAGCATGCGTTACATAATATGTCTTTAAACTTAATCTTAAATTGGGTGTCCGGAAGTATCTTAATAGATGCAGGGATTTTATTGAAAATTCTTATACACATATAGTATGCACTTTTCCTTCTAATTTTTAGCTTACATGGTGGTATTGCCATCTGGTATTGTCTGAGTGGTCTATTCAGCAAATTATTAAATGGTGGGAAAAGTTCTAAATTTTGTTTTACAAATACAGCCGCCTCATATATGTACAGACATGGGAGTGTAAGTAGTTTATACTCGGCAAATACGGATCGGCATGACTCTCTTCTATTTTTACCGTAAACCGTTCGTACGCAATTTTTTTGAGCTATAAATGCTCGATCTACTTCCACCGAGTTCCCCCAGAGGATTATTCCGTATCTGAATACGGACTCGATATAGGCATGGTAAGTAACGAGGGCGGTTTCTTGCGAAACAGTTTCTTTGAGTCGCCATAGTACAAATTTAAATTTATTAATTTTTTTGCATACATTGTCAAGGTGTTTTTTCCAATTGCAATGGGTGTCTAGTGCCATACCTAAGAAGACCGAGTGCTCAACTTCTTCTATTTCAATATTGTCGTGTTTAATTTTAATATGTCTTGTTGGTGCCTTGTATGATCTAAACTGTATAAATTTCGTTTTCTTAAGATTAATTGATAGGTTGTTTTCTGTAAGCCAAGTTATTACGTCATTTAACGCCATATTTACATTAAGTTCGTATGTATCTATATCAGTACCTTTTACGATTATTGTAGTATCATCGGCAAATAGAATTGAAGTATGCTGCGTAGATTCAGGTAAGTCATTAATGTATAGAATAAATAATAGCGGTCCTAAAATACTGCCTTGTGGCACACCGTAAGCATTTATTTTGTATTTGGACGTATATGGCTTGAGTTTATTTTTTTCTATTCGGTCTATCTGAGTGCACTGTTTTCTTTCAGATAGGTAGCTTCTAATCCAGGAGTAAGCAGGTCCTCGAATCCCGTAACGTTCTAGCTTATTGAGAAGCCGGTTGTGACAAACAGTGTCAAAAGCCTTGGACATGTCTAATAGTAGTGCTCCTACCGGGATGCCTTTGTCTATGCAATCGGTGACTATGTTGTTTAACTTAAAGCATGCTAGAGATGTTGATTTTCTTTTTCTAAATCCATTTTGTTCATCCCTCAAGATGTTAAATTTGTCTAGAAATTTTCTATTCTATTGTACATTGCTCTCTCGTATATTTTAGCTATAACCGGAATCAGAGTGATAGGACGATAATTCCCTATTTCAGATTTATCACCTTTTTTAAAGATTGGTTTTACCACAGACTTTTTCAGTATCGAGGGGAAAATGCCCTGTTCAAATGATATGTTAATCAGATACGATAAGGGGAATGATAGTATATACGCAACACTTTTTATAATTTTAGTTGGTATTTTGTCAAAACCGGTAGAGTGAGTATTACGAAGTGAGAATATTATTTTATATATTTCGCACGGGTCGGTAGGAGATAAGAATATAGTATGTTGTTGGCTATTAAATGTCAGTGAAGTTTTAGAGGTTGTAGGATTTTGGTTGATGTTAATAAAGTGGTCGTTGAATTCTTCGGCAATTTTTTGAGGACCATGCAGTAGTGTTCCGGACTTGTCTCGAACGGTAGATATTTCTTTTTTGGATTGCTGATTATAACTACCCTTAATAACATTCCATGCAGCCTTGCATTTATTAGAAGCATTCGATATAATTTTGGTATTATGTATCTTCTGTGAATAGGAAATGCATTTTTAAGTACTCTAGTGTAGGCATGTAATTTTTGTTTATTAAGGTCTTTCTCGTGTGTACTTCTCTGATACTTAAGGAAAAGTTTCCTCTTAGTTGCACAAGAACGTTTGAGTGATTTGGAGATCCATTTTGTCTTTTTAGTTTTATTAGTTAATTTTATTTTTTTAACGGGAAAGCAAAGATTATGGAATAAAGCGATTAGTTCATGGAATTTTTTGAAGGCTTCATCAGCACAATGTTCATCATAAATTTCTGAAAATGATAATTGCTTCATATGATTTTTAAATAAGAGAATATTTTCGTCACAATAATCTCTTTTTGTAACATACCATTCTCGTACATATTTCCTCAAATTGGTGGGGAAGGTTATGATTTCAGCAGTATCATGGTCTGATAGACCCAATTTTAATGTTGTACCTTTCGCAGTTTTCAAGTTGCTTATAATATGATCTATACAGTTGTTTTTACGAGTAGGCTCATTTATATGGCTAAACATATTATAATTTTCCAGTATACTATGATACAACTTAGTTGTCCTATTTACAATTAATGTATTGATATTCAAATCACCACATATAACAATTTTTTTACTAGTTTTAGATCTAAGAAATTTTAATAATTTATTCAATTGTTCAAAAAATATGTCAATATCTGAATCAGGAGTCCTGTATATGCAAACTACTATTAGATTACAATTAAATATTTCAACGCCACAGCATTCGAAATCTCGTTGCATTGAAAATGTTTGTATGAATGGTATATCCTCCGCATCCAGTGCTTTATCAACCATTATAGCAACACCACCTCGTTTCTTAGGTCGAGAGAAAAATGACACAAGTTCATAATCCTTAAAAACTAAATTGTTTTCAGTGCCAGAGCAAAGAAATGTTTCTGAGAAGCAGATTACACTAGGAATAGACTCTTTGTTTTTAAAACTATCAATAACTATTTCTAATTCATCTATTTTTGACAGAACCCCGGCAATGTTTTGATGGAATACACAAAAAGCATTATCTTGAGGTACGAAAAGTCCGGTTCACTGTTATTTCTGGATTTGGGTCCTCTTGACAGGAGCTGGTGGTAGAGGTTCTAGGTTCCGTAGAAATTTGAGACTGGATGTGTTCTTGTGCCGTACCCGGATGCTGGACCTTTTCTGCAAGCTTCAAAAAATCAGCAGCGATTCTACTGGTTTCGTCGTTTGTGCAAGTCTGTTCAAAGCATGTATTTAATTTACTTTCTTCCAGGTTGTTCGGGTGTTCATTCACGTGCAGTTTTTGTTGCGCTTCAGTTGACTGTTCTATTAGCATTTGAGGTAATGAGATTGGAGTGAATTTCTTTCCGTTTACAAATAACATATTGTTTCGTATGACAGCATGATGCCCTTTTTTACGTTCTTCATACAGATTATCTCGGAGTTGTTTGCGTGCCTTTAAACTGTCACTATCTAGTACATCAGAAACAGCTAGTCCAGTATTTCTAAATTGACGTGCGTTGTCTAAGACATACTTCTTCATCCTTGTACTTAGAAGTTCAATGAGGACCGGACGTCGATTTCCTTTTTTTCCTATTCTCCTTACAGTTTCAATGAAGCCATTAATCTGTACGTGTAATATGTCAGTAAATATATGATTTATGCGCGGGTAAAGTTCGTACTCAGTTTCACCGTAGTATTCTTCCAATCCATATAATACAAATGTTTTTTGGTTTCCATTATCAGTGGGTTTTTCATCTATACGACCCTTCAGATAGCGTAATTCAGTAGTAAGTTTTTGATTTTGCAGCTCAAGATCTTTAATTTTTTGATTGGTTACATGTAGTTCACCGGCCAGTCGTTTTTGTTCTAATGTTATTATGTTATTTTTTTGTGTGAGTTCTTGTTGATATTTCCCAATGGCAGTATTAATTTCAGATTTTATAAGAGTTTTTAAATCTCTTATAACTACAGTATTGTTTTTATTTAATTTTGTGTCCAATAATTTACTAATTTCATCAATAGTTGCTAGTTTCTGTATTACAGGGGGGTGCTGAGTGTTTGAGACACATAATAAGCTCTGGTTGGGCAGATCAGATTCTGGTATGAGAAACGATTGTGGTTCATTATGATTGTCATCTATAGACATGTCTGTTTCATTTAAATACGATGTGTTGAACATTTTCCTGACTGGCGTACTATCATTCTTTCGGCGAGTTGTAATATTTGTGCACTGTGGACAGCGCCATGCCTTATTAAGCTCTTTCACATTTTTTGTATAATAATCTGAGCTCATCCCAAGACATCGGTAGTGATATGTTTGTACGCAAGCTACGCATTGTAGGAGTTCTTGTTTATTTTCAATCAAATTCGGACACGCATAGCAATTCATTTTCCTTTTTGTTTATTTATTTATGTAAAGTAAATCGAGTCTCAGCAGTATCGACCTCTTTAGGAAAATCGTTGAAATTTGTAAGCTGTTTGTAAATTTGAGCGATTTCTGAACGTGCCTCGTCCTTCAACTGTCACATATGTCATAGGTGTCAGTGTCAGCTACAGATAGGTTTGGTCAGCTGGAATTTTGTTAGTACCGCTCTTTTTTATAGGTTTATAATGTTAATTTTTCCGAATATTACCGAATATTTACTGTTGAATTCAAATTTTCTATGTGTGCGTGCGTTAACAGTGATGTGGGACGATCAATTTATGTGTTTTTACAATAAAACAGCTCACCCGAGTGTCTCCAAAATCTTCCAACTATGGTGCAGCAATAGTGCCATGATGTTAAGGTACTATTTTCACTTTTTATTAAGTTTTTCAGCGTTTTTACAATTATATAGAGCGCAGATTATTTACGTAGTACTGCTCTGTCAAACGTCACACACACACTATTTAACTAATTTATTTCGATTGACGTATCGGTAAATTGCAGCAACAGCAGTAACATCACTATTCCGTTCAGGCAACAATGAAGTTTGACATTTGCTCCATTATACCAACTGTCAAATTTTTACAGAACTTCATGTGTAAACAAACGTCAAAAACGACTTCTTACGATGCCTCTACTTTATTTTTTGTGTGTGTGTGCATTAGATGCTAAATGTAAGTGCCAGACAAATGCGTTGAATACGTCACTAAGTGCCTGTGTGGCACTTTCGTCTTAGTAGTAAGTGACTATGTCTATCCCTCTTAGTGGCACACTATGTGCGGCCCCTCGATTCATGCGGTCTTATAACTTCTTATTTAACAAGATGGCTGCCAAAATTTTGATCAGCTGATTTTTGACAGGTGCATAACCATGCGTTTAAAGTAAGCAGAAGAGAAAAGATAAAGGTATGAAAGTCTGATTTGGTGTATAGTTTTTTATATCGTCTATTCATCTGATTATTATTAAATATGTATCCAGAGATACTTAATTATATTTAGATAGGTATTTAAAATAAATATCCGATGATTTATTGTAAGTAGTTACGCAGTTTCGATTTTCTCTACATGCAACATTACACGAATCAGAAATGGTGGGAAAACTAATTTCCAACTTTTTTAATTTAAATATTTGCGAATTCCCGCCAGACAGCTGTCAAACTTTTTTTTAATTTGCGGTGAGACCACATTTTTGTCTATGATTTTGTCAAGGCGCCAACATAACGCGTCTAATCCGTTCAACAGCGGCTCAACAGTTATCGGAGAGATATTGAGCGTTTATGAATAACACTTCTTATGAACCGTTCAACAAGACTTATCGGCTCGATCATAGACATATAAAATTGATAGACCGAGTCTATTTTATCTGTGGGTGACGCCGGCAATGCCTGTCAACGATCTTTGTTTGGGTATACTAGTGCACCTAAACCGCAAATAGTAAAAGTGATTAAAATAAAGCTTTTCATGTATATTTCTGTTCGATAAGTGCACGGAATGTGATAAAAGTGATGACTTGTGTGGTTCCAGGGTGTAAAAACCGCCAGGGTTACCTGAATGAACAAAATAAAGACATTACGTTTCACCGGCAATTTAGTTTTGACTTGAATTTTAAGATTTCAAACCTTATTAAGGTAAAAGTAACTGAAAATCTTATTCAATATTTGTTGTCGGATACATATGTGTAGTTTTGTGATTAAACCATTTGTATTTACATTCGTAATGTAATTATAAATAGTGGGATTCAAACATTTGTATCGCATAGTGTGGTACTTAAGAGACCGATCGTGATATCGATAAATGTATTGATAGTCAACTCAAAAATGAATCGATGTTTTTAATGTCCAACAGGTTTCCACTGGACACTGAACAAAGGCTATTATGGGTCAAAAATATCAAAAAGGCAGACGACTGGTACCCTAAAGAGTATTCAAAAATATGCTCCGCACAATTTTAAGCTGTTGTTTCAGGCAAGGGTACGCGAATAAGTGATTACATTCTGAGGTACTACCCACCATATTTGGTACTCATCCAATGTCATGTCAACCAGCAAGTAAATTAAATTTAGTTTAATAATGACCCTCATGTGATACTTGTGTAGACTGATTAATTTAATTATAAAGAAGCCATCATACCAAAATTGTTAGGTATGCTTTAAGGAATGATAAGTCCATAAAACATGTTATAATGAGAGTTTTCTGAAATCACCAGGGCAGGAGCAGGTCCAGAAACTTGTCTAAATTCTATGTTTATAGTTTCTGGTTTAAATATTTTGTATGAGTTAAAAAAAATACATAAAAAAATTTAAACTTTATTTAAAAAAAAAAAAACATTTACTTAGTCTTTCTTTGGGGCTAGATAATTGTGTTTCTTAGCGGGACCTTACGGCTAAGTGGCGCCAACTAGTGGCATACGTTTTAGGAAACCCTCATTATGACATTTTAATTAAAGAAAATATTTCGTTAACTTTGTGATTTTATTTTTATCCTAAAATGTAGATTTTGAAATCACGATCGAAGAAGATCGTGATTTTGAGTAGGAAATAAGGTTTATTCCTACTGTATTCGCTACCTAATTTGGTTAAAATATATTGACGATAAAAGTATACGATTGAAGACTGGACATCACTAATAGTAATGACATTTTATCTAGTCAGGTTGGTAGCATTGTTCAAGAAAATGGAGTCGTTGATGGAGTTCACGACCAAGTAGAGCTACTTTATTTGTCTCTTTTTCCTTATGGAATACGCAGTGCCGGATTTACCAGTAGGCCAAGTAGGCCATGGCCTAGAGCGGCAGATTTTAGGGGCGGCAGATTTGGCAGCAAAAAAAAATTGTTTTTGGTGTCAATAATATAATTTGGCAGATTTTACAAGCGGCAGAGTAGAAGCGAACTATTTTAAACTTCGGCCGTGGCGGCAGAATTATACAGGATGGAACATAGTACCAACATCGAAATATTTATGAAATAATGTAAACCCTCATACAAAGTGAGTGATTAGTACAGTTCAATAGCATAGAAAAGTCAATTTTAACCAACATACTCGTACTGTGACAGATACAGTGGTTAGTGTTTATACGAAAAGACTGGGGTTGTGCTTTGTATGAACATTAATAACAATATGCGACTCTACCCTTACCACCCAAACTCTAGAAAGCGGTCCTTGAATTTGCAAAATAAAAAAGTTCTACAAAAATTAAAAATCTGTCTGAGCATTAAACCATTCAATAAATTTCAACTGGGATTTTATCATCATCATCATCATCATATCAGCCGATAGATGTCCACTGCTGAACATAGGCCTCCCCCAAAGATTGCCACAATGACCGGTCCTGCGCCACTCGCAAACAACAAATAAATCAATATATTGATTTAAATTTTCATGATCATCACTCATTTGAATGACAAACGGGTCTTAATCATGTAAACTTACGTTTAATTTTATCCTGACGTTGCGGGGATGGATGACGTCACACCCGTGGTCGCAGGCAGACTGAAATGTATCAACACCTTCGAGCTGCGCGGGGTTTTCGAACTACCCACACTTGGTCTTGATATCTTATTCACTTCTAGGCTAGGGTTGTCACTTCGCCTACACTCAACACAAAGGAGTGTTTTTATGGCTTTGAAATGGATATTTCACCACGCTTACATTTGTAAATCACGGGATTCCACGACGAGGTTCCTAGCCCCTCATTTTGATTAATATTCCGATGTTTCTTAATTTCGATAGCTTCACGTACTTTTCGGCTATGATGCAATATGATGTATACGTTCGGTTGAGAGGACTTTCGGGTTATGGAGCTTAATACAGTGGTTTGGTCCGGTTTCCAACAAATGCTCGGATGATAAATCTGTTGTGGATTTATTAGTTTAAGGCTTTTTAACAGCCGTGATATATTATGTTCCTTTACCTTTTCCGCTACGGTGCGTTTGGTTTCCCCAATATAGGAACTACCACTACCACAGCTAATAATCAAGACCAAGTTCGAAAAACCCGCGCAGCTCGAAGGTGTTGATACATTTTCTCGCCAGTCTGCCTGCGACCGCGGGTGTAACGTCATGCCCGAAACGTCAGGATAAAAATAAACGTACGTTTACGCGATTAAGACTCCTAACAAAAAGCTTCGTACATTAGTAAAACTAAGGGAATTCTGAAGTCGTAGGAAGTAGCTGGCGTTTAATTTTTGTGTCAGGTATTTTCCAAACTGCAATGTATAGCGAATCAAAAGCAAATCGAAAGTATCTCAAATACACCCATGAATAGCAATTTTCTTGCGACCAAAAAGAATAAAAACTTTAATGAAAGTTTTTCAAATTACAGCCTCTTAATCTTTAATAGAAAGAATTTACGAAATGATAAAATCAGCTTCGCACACTGGAGGATAAGAGAATCGTTCCCATTTGGTAGCTGGCCACAAGATAGGAAAACACGTTTCTTATTTCGTAGCTATGTACCAAATATGGCTACCAGATGGTATCAAAATCTGAAAAAAGTTATTGTAACGTTCAATCATTAAAAATAAATCTGGGAATAATGAAGCCTTCTAATCAATTGGAATAGCGTTTTTTTTGTAAATTAATAATAGTGCGCTAACAGACGACATTTCAGTAATTTTTACAATTAAACAACAAACATAATTAAATAAAGTTACCTGATTATTAACAATTAAAGAAGCAATCAGAAAAAACGTCGCATTAATAATGGAATTTAAAACGTATGTTTCAGCGCTTTCTTCTTTAGGTAATCTACTTCGAATCAGGAATGTTTTTCTCACATGGAAGCCAGCTATGAGCTACCAAACCTGGCTACAGGATGGGATTAAAAGTTGTTTTCTATTGTTAAATTATCAGATAACTTTAAAGCCAAATAATAATGTTTTCTGGTTTTATTGTGACATTAATTGATTTGTTGTTTGCGAGTGAGCGTTGTAAACTATAAAAACCGAGTTGAAATTTATTAAATGGTTTAATTATGCTCAGACTGATTTTTAATTTTTGAATGTTAGCACTTCTTTATTTTCCCAATTTAAGGACCGCTATCTATAGTTTGTGTGGTAAGGGTAGAGTCGTATATTATTAGTAATTTCCATACAAAGTACAACCCCAGTGTCTTCGCATAAACTCTAATCTACCACTGTATCGGTTATTGTATGTTGGCTAGGCGTCCATCCCTCCACTGTCACACCAGCTAAAACTTCGCTTACTGTACAAAGTAAGAAAAGGCCTGATACCGCGAACACCGAAGTTCGTAAATTTCGGGGATTTGTCTCCGTCACTCTAATGACGCCTTCATTGCCTGAAATTTGAAATTTGTGGATTTCGTAATTCGCAGTAGGGATGCTGGATTTCCTCTCCTGCCACGAACGCTCCGGTAGTACACAGTACACACACGGCTGTGAAATGAAATACCTGCCAAAGTGTCCAACGACTAATGTAATGTACGAAGCTTTTTTCCTAAGAAAATATTAAAATTAGCACAGTGGATAGGGGCGGCAAAATATAAATGGCCTACAGGCGGCAAATCTCTAAATCCGGCACTGGGAATACGTCTTGAGATGGGGTGAAGGATGACAATAGTTTGTTCATGTATGTCTTAATACACGGAATCTTCCCTATATTTTATCTGTGGGCTCGATAACTATTGGGCCCCTCAAACCTTCAACAAGGAATTTTTATGAATAAGGCCGTAAAAATATAAATTTTATTTATAGGTAGAAAAAATCTTAATTTCCGAACGAACCCAGCGCCATGACAACGTGAAAAACTGTTTCAGGTTGACAACTGATTGCTATTGATCTAACAACGCTATTTTTTGTGATTGAAGGTAACAAAAACCCGTTCCCACCCTTAGAAGTACAGAAAAAAATGGACAAAGCTTTCGAGATCCAGAAGGCCTGCCGGGATAACGTAAAAAATCTTCAAACATACCTCACAGACTTACAGAACTGGGAGGTTGAAATGAAACGTAAAGAAGCCGCTTTAAACGGCGAATTTGAGCAGGTTCACAGTCATTTACGGTTATAATTCTCATGTAAATCACTAGCTAGTATAGTTAGCTACGTATATTTAGTGCCATTGTCGCCGTTTTAGTATTGAAACAAGCGAAAATGTATTTAGTTCTGGAAGTGTCACAAGGTTTAAGAAACGGCGGTGTATTTTTCCTCATCATGTTAATATTCTATATTTCATCGTTTCTTAGTGGTCCTCGATTGAAATATTTAATGCAATTAAACCTTTTTGAGGTCAGGACTTACCCCCAGTAAGAAGTAAGGCGAGGAAGGAAAAGCCAATAGTACAACAAAAAAAGAAAGTGGAGAAACGTATACCGTCGTCTGACTACAAAGCTTGGGATAATTTTGATGTGGTGAGTGTATAAGCGAATGTATTTACCTAATTTAGATATGATTTTATGTCCCTTTTATTCATATTTATGACTGAATTTTTTCCTTTGTTCTTCAGACAAAGAAATTTGCATATCCATTTGAAAAGTGTTATAATTTATTTGCATTTCAAATAAACTGACATCTTCACACACAAAACACTTTGTGGAAGCAGTAAAAGATATTTATGTTTACATTTTGCTTTAGCAATTCTATATAAAGGGTTTCACAACATACCTACACAAAGGTTCTGTACCATTGGCTAGGTATACAACAAATATAGCAAAAAATAACGTTTTTTTATTTCATTCTCATGTTGCTATTTATTATTAGAGTTAAACTATACCATTTGTCAGTAAAATCAATAAAAATTAAAAACAAATATGGCTGACTTACCAAAGTTTTTGATATCTTTTACACACACCGTGAAACACATTCGCATATAATATGTTTTTACTTTAATACTAATAAATATCAATAAATATTACTAAAAATGAATGTGAACTCAAGGTTTAAGTTAGTAATATATCCAAGATTGTATTCTGAAAGTGAGTGATTATGGAATAATGCAAGTTTTTAGCTACCTATTCTTTTTTTCTATTAAAGAAGGGTATACAACTGAGTATTTTGTTAATATTTCAAGTCCTTACCTGTCCTTGTATGTCTAATGTAATATCAGTTACAACTTCTTTGAAATAATCAGTTATAACTGTTTACGCTCCAATAAAAATAAATGGTTTTGCATTCCCAAAAAAAAACTAACTATCAATTAAGGCATATACTTTATTTCAATCCCTTTTTCTGTTACTCAAACACAGGACAAGGCCTGCGAGGAAGTAGACATGGAGGATGTGGGCCCGACGTCCCTGGACAGCAAGAAGAGCCAACCAGCCAAGCTTGACAAATTGCGACAAGAGGCCCATCATGAGAAAGAACGGGTAAATTTCATTTACAGTAGGCTATGATCTCTAGCCGTAATCCTTTAGTACCGTTTGGTAGCCAAATTTTCGTAATCAGCTTCGAAATGGGAATAAAATCCCAATAGGTAACTGGCTTTAAATCAGGACTTATCATTACCGATTTGTAACCAGGTTTGTATCAAATCTAGCTACAAGATGGGAAAGTTAGTCCCATTTCATAACTGGCTACCAGGCGGGAAACCATATTTTCCATTTGGCAGCCAGCTACCAAATCTGCCTACCAAATGGTACTAAAGGGCTATTATATAATATATCTTGGTGGTAAAAGTCCATGCAGAATTTTGAGTGAAAAATGATTACTCCCTTGCAGGGACCGTTATTTTCTCCATACAAAAAGAAGGGCCCTTTTTCGTTCTTCAGTATATAAATTCTAAGTTAATGGAATAATTTAAAAATATGTTATTGTAAATTACATAAAATATTGAGTAGCACATAAAGAGAATAAAACATTTTGAAATATAGGACTATTTCAAGGTTTTTGTAAACGGTTCCAGTAAGTAAGACATTCCAGAATTTGACTATTTAGTGCGGCTACATTATCTGTCTGCCAGAGTCGTGAGCACAAGCCTAGCCAGGCTGCCATTCTACAATCACATACAATAAGCAAAGTGATAAATATATGAGAATTAGAGACTTCAATATGAAGTCATGTGACCATTGCATTACATTATGGTCCCGTGATTTTTCGTTCCCATCTGTCATTTTAATTTGAAATAAGAAATTAGACTATCACTTATTGTATGCAATTGCAGAATGGCATCTTGGCTAACACCGTGGTGGTCTTATGGCAGTAAGAATACATTTGTCACCACCCCAACTCCTCCTGCGGGTGTCGTAAGAGTCGACTAAGGGATTGAAGTGTCACTTACCGTTATTTGATAAAAGATTGATGATGGGCAACAGCGTCATCATAGTGGACACATTACTGCGATCTCCAATCCGTTTGCCCAGCGTGGCAATTATGGGCATTTACCTCCTAATATGTATAGCGTAGTTAATAGGAGAGGCCTACGTCCTGCAGTGGACTATCATTGGCTGATGCATGCATCTTGGCTAAGCCTGTTGTCAGGAGGTTAACATAATATCTTGTGATTCCAGGGCAACAGTTTTGTAAAAATGGAGAAATGGGATGAGGCTATAGCATGCTACAACCGCGCTATTGAACTGGTGCAAGATGATGCCATCTACTATGCCAATAGAGGCCTTTGTTATCTCAAGAAGGACAGGTATGCTACATGACTACCCATATTTTGTCAATAAACTTCTGAGTATTTGTTGCTGAATACGTTTTTTGAGTCAAGTTGACTGACAATTATTTATCACTACATAGTATAAGTCACTTTTTCTGTCCCTATGTCCCTTTGTACGCTTAAATCTTTAAAACTA
The DNA here is from genome assembly GCA_025490895.1 of Thaumatotibia leucotreta. NCBI lineage: Eukaryota > Metazoa > Arthropoda > Insecta > Lepidoptera > Tortricidae > Thaumatotibia > Thaumatotibia leucotreta. Next base: position 15,177 of record JALPQI010013902.1, read on the forward strand.
CGCAACGGATTTTGATGATTTTTTTTTAATAGGTAGAGTAATTCAAAAGGAAGATTTTTATGTAGGTATAGTACCCGTGCGCAGCCGGGGCGGGTCGCTAGTTATTTATACATTTATAATGCCAAGCTTTAAAGGAAAATGAAACGCGTCACAACTAAATTATTTAAAAAGAAATTTAATGAAAATTTTGTAATCAATACTGGAGCATTCCATGAAAATATCTACTTTTTGTCGCTTATGACTCGCTATGGTAGCTACCCTGATAAAATATGCTAACACTGTCAATTAAAGCCTAGATATGTTATTATCATACTGTAACTCAGCTTACTAATACATTTTTTCAAAAGGATTGAAAAGACAGTGTCGCTTATGACATGTTTTCATGGAATCCGATAGCTATAAGGTTCGATACTGTATGGGGTTGAGGAATTAAATGTTTTTACGTTTAATCACAGCGACTTTATTTGCAACTGCCTTACATGCGCATCAATATACAATGAGAGGAACATGCATGTGTGTATTGTGTGTGCGTCTCTCCGGTCAAACACTCCTGCTGTTGTAGCTATCTTTATTTTCTTTGGCACAACATTCTGTTTGAGTTTTTATAAAAACAAAATTATAACCTCCCAACTGCGTCAGTTACCGTATTCCTATCGATTTACGTTAGATATCCCAAGATATGCATTTTATTTAACCTTTTAACCGCCATAGTCTGATATATCAAACAGTCAATGTTAAGCTCACCTCGCCCTTGTCTGATAAACTAGACAAAGGTCTGATAAGATTTTTACGATGTATAAATTCATCATCATCATCATCATCTTCAGCCTATGATAGTCCACTGCTGGACGTAGACCTCTCCTATTAATTATGCGTATAGACGCATTAGGAGGTAAATGCCCATAATCGCCACGCTGGGCAAGCGGATTCGCGATCGCAGTAATGGGTCCACTATGATGACGCTGCTGCCCATCATCAATCTTTAATCAAATATGGTCAGTGACACTTCAATCCCTTAGTCCATTCTTACGACACCCGCAGGAGGAGTTGGAGTGGTGATCAAATGTATTCTTTCTGCCATCACCACACGGCCAAATTATATTATGCTATTTCGGCCATGTATAAATTAGTCTCGTTCAAATGCAAGCTGTAATCTGCGTGGTGTAATTTTGTTTTGTTGGCGATATGGGCACGCTCCATAAAAAATCCCTGGCGGTTAAAAGGTTAAGGAGTCTAGTCATCAATCTTCTATCAAAACCTTACTTCTTTGCCCTCAGTCTCCACCAAGCCGAGACAGATTGCACCAAAGCCATACAACTTGACCCCACATACGTCAAAGCTTACCAACGGCGAGCCACCGCGAGAGAACGCCTCGGGTCCCTACGGGCCGCTTCCCAAGACCTCAACGAAGTCCTAAAGTTGGAGCCCCATAATTCCCAAGCTAAGAAACAGATGGATGACCTTAGGAACAGAATGGGAACTAAAGGGGTGGGTTACATTGATTTTTCTAGAATTCAATGCAACTTGCGTAAAAGCCTGTACATCAAAGCTTACCAACGGCGGGTCCATACGGGCTTCCCAAGACCTCAACGAAGTCCTAAGGTTGGAGCCCCATAATTCCCAAGCTAAAAAACAGATGGATGACCTTAGGAACAGAATGGGAACTAAGGGGGTGAGTTACATTGATTTTTCTGTTGTTCATTGCAACTTGCGTAAAAGCGTACATCAAAGCTTACCAATGGCAGGTCCATACGGACTTCCCAAGACCTCAACGAAGTCCTAAAGTTGGAGCCCCATAATTCCCAAGCTAAGAAACAGATGGATGACCTTAGGAACAGAATGGGAACTAAAGGGGTGAGTTACATTGATTTTTCTGTAATTCATTGCAACGTGTGTAAAAGCCTGTACATCAAAGTTTACCAACGGCGGGTCCATACGGGCTTCCCAAGACCTCAACGAAGTCCTAAAGTTGGAGCCCCATAATTCCCAAGCTAAGAAACAGATGGATGACCTTAGGAACAGAATGGGAACTAAAGGGGTGAGTTACATTGATTTTTTCTAGAATTCATTGCAACTTGGATATGTAAAAGCCTGTACATCAAAGCTTACCAACGGCGAACCACCGCGAAAGAACGCCTCGGGTCCCTACGGGCCGCTTCCCAAGACCTCAACGAAGTCCTAAGGTTGGAGCCTCATAATTCCCAAGCTAAGACACACATGGATGACCTCAGGAACAGAATGGGAACTAAGGGGGTGAGTTATACTTTCTGGATTTTTTTCTTTTATTTGTAATGGGCTTACCTACTCATGGCCACAGACTTGCCGAAGGCAGAGACGAGGCCTACGATGAGATGAGTTCGCCCAGAAGGTGCCTCTTCACCCTTGACTTGATGGTTGACGGGTTATATGAACTTCGGAAATAGAGTTGGAACTCTAGAGTTAAGAAACAAATGGATGTTAGGAACAGAATGGAAACTAAATGGGTAAGTTTTTCTTTCGGAAATTTAGTATATTTAGCATCCGTGTAGACCTCAACGAGATTCTAGAGGTGGAACGCCACAGAGTTCAGAAACAAATGGATGTTCTTAGGAACAGAATGGAAACTAAGTTGGTAAGTTTTACTTTCGATGTATTTAATTTGGCGTCTGTGTAGACCTCAACGAGATTCTAGAGTTAGAATGTCACTCGTTAAGAACTCGTAATTTTCAAGCTAAGAAACAAATGGATGACCTCAGAAACGAAATAGGAACTGAAAGGGTGAGTTTTATTGATTTTTCTGGTGTGTGACTCAGATCTGTATAAACCTTTGACTTAGGTAGAAATCTGCCAAATCTGGTAAGTAATTTAAATTGTAATTTAGCTGATGTTTTCAAAGCTGAATTAGATACTGCACAGGGGCCAGATATATCGGAGCGGTCACGGTGGTCAAAAATATCTAAACATGCACTAATGCTGCGGCAACAGAGGCCTGGTCAGGTATTTGTGAGTATTAGTATGACTTAAAACCCGATATTTTTCATGTAAACTGTAAAATGGTTACTCCGTGAACATGGCATTTTGCATCAGTGCCGAAGCCTCGGGTGCTCAATAATTACAATTTACATGGTAAATATCCCATTTTAAATCATACTAATAATGTAAATGACAATATTAGCTTAAAAACTTATTTTCTACCCTCCGGCCGGCAAACAGCATATTGCCGGCCGTTGCGCTAAACTAAGTTGCCGCCTGCCGGCCGTTAAATGGGAAAGCCTCGGATCACATGTTTCCGAGACATTTCCCACTTAAACGGCCTTGCCACGTAATCTACTATTGTGAGTATCCCGATATATTTGAAGACTTACTTCATCATTATTCAGCTATCAAATTTTACTCACGTATTCCTTTGACTTCCAATTTCAACCCAATTTTGACTCCTTATTTACTGGTAGAAATTCCTTGTGATGTGAAATCCGCCTTTTGTTGATGCGGCCAGGAGGTAGCGGACGAAGGTCTAGAGGTGAGTTAGCTTGCTTTCAGGCTCCGGATTCATCATCATCATATGCTGAAAGACGTCAGGGACGATATTGGAAATCTTCGTATACCCACAGATAATGTTTATTGAAGAATTTCTATAAGCCATACAAACAGTACAGGTGCTCAGGAAGTGATGAACTCAATCTTAGTCCATCAGTGATGGTAAAATAATGTTACGAAATTAGTTTCTTAACCTTTTGAACATCCATATATCCTCCTGAGACCCAGCCATACCAGAGAACAATTATTACTAACTATTAAAATATGACCTACTCAGCAGGAAATAAGATTGACTTCAGTTAGTCCGAAAATTTTACGACTCGAAACAAATGCCACTCTGTTCATATTTAATAGAATTTAAAGGTCATTGGGCATTTTGTTCGGGCATATGACCCACTGCGTACACAAACGAATTATACAATGCTGAAAGTAAAATCATTAAAAACAATAAACTATGTATTTCGGATACAAAAAGTCGAATAACTTTTTTTCCCCGGTTGATACATACGGAAAAATTACATATTTAGAAAAGTGAGGTTTAATTATTTATTTTAAAGCTAGTTTGGTCGCTCTGTACGCGAAAAATCATAAAGCGGGTCAAAAACGCCCAATGACCTTTGTTGGATGTTAATAAGTACTAAAGGCAGGACCATGGGCCTTACGAGGATAGAATACAATCAATCGATCAATTTAAGAGCTCTTGTCAGTGCAGCCTGGTGATCTGCTCTCCATAAATATAATAATAATAGCTCCAGGACTGGTTTCGGCCACGGCGACTGCTGTCAACTTCGATGTCTCTGGTGTGCTCGCTCGTGGCTAACGTAACCTATCTTATAACTTCTCTCCATATTGGTCGATCCGAGGCCAGCTTTTTAATAGGGGTACAACCTTTCCCCTTTTAATAGAGGTACAACCTTGCTCCTTTACTTGTACAATGATGACGATGCGTTCCTGTTATCCCTCATAAGGGACATAGGGCTCGCAGAAGAGTTTTGCACTTGTCACGATCTTCGGCTTCTTCCAGCTGTTTCCAGTTCAGACCAATTGAGCCAGCCTTTTTCTCAACTGATCGCCTCCAAGTATTCCGAGGCCCACTTCCTTTTGCCACTGGATTGCCAATGGAGACTTTTGACAAGTGGTTGTCAGGTCTACGGAGCGCGTGGCCGATCCACCGGCAGTTCCTTTCGAGGATTTCCTGACTCAGGGGCTTTTGGTCTGTCATCTGCTATAGTCTAGCGTTTGGCATGATTCGTGGCCAATGGATCCCTAGAATACGCCGCAGGCACTTATTTATGTACACCTGCAGACGGTTGGTGACGTCCTTCCTCACAAGCCACCTCTCGCATCCATACAGTAAGGGCGATTGTGCACCACAATGAATTTTACTGTCCGGCAGACCGAGTTTTCATGGTCCGATATGGCATGAAAAAAACGCATGATTGGCTTGTGCACATGTCCGTCTTTTTACTCGGAGTTGCGGCATAGTAGCATGAAAAAAACGGATGATTGGCTTGTGCACTTGTCCGTCTTTTTACTCGGAGGTGCGGCATAGTAGCATGAAAAAGTCAGTCGACAGTCATTGCAATTCCGGACGCAGTGCACAAGCATTAACACGTTTTTCATAGCTGTCATCTTGGATTGGAAAAATACTGTCCGGAATGGAGAAAAGTAAATTGTCGGACGGTAAAATTACGTATAGTGCACGAGCTACTATATACATTTAATGGCGTGGCATATCGGACCGTAAAAAACCGGACTACGTCTACAACTAGTGTAGTGCACAAACGCCCTAAGACAAACTTGACATTGGAGTTGAACACTCTGATCTTACTGTACAATAAACAACATTAAAATGTATGCTTTTTAGGGTTCCGTAGCCAAAATGGCAAAAACGGGATCGTTATAATTTTTTAAGACCACTATCAGTCATCCAATTGACAGATCGCAGTGCTGAAGTAGAAAAACCATTTAATTCCTCTCTTTTGGTTCCAGCTCAAATCGAAGTCATCACCAAACTCCACCCCGACTGCAGAGAACAAATCCTTCCCGAAGACCGGTCAGGCTAAAATAGTTGAACTGAAAGATGAACCGGCCAAAGTGAAGCCCCCAAGCGAGTTGGAGCGGTGGAGGGATGGCAGCGGGGAGGGGATTACAGTTATCAAACCTGTTAAGAAACCGCCACACTTGAGGTCGAAGGTAAGGCTGTTTATATTTTACCGAGTTTCAAAAATTTTTAGAATAAAACCACAGCTCTGATAGTGGAGATAACTTGCCTTTAAGTCGATTATTGCTCTGATGGCCAAAGCCCGCGTACTGTACGCATCGGGCTTGGCCCGAGGGTGCTCCGGACGAGGACCCTCTTAATGGGTCGAAACATGTCGACCAATCATCGACTTAACCCTTAGGTGCATATGGTATCACACATTTTAATTCTGAAATGACTTATGTAAACAATCGATGCCAATTAGAACTCTGTTGCTCAATGTGTCAGTCGCAATTGATTACTTATTTAGACATGTGTCATTTCGGTCGTATCATTTATGAATTTTATGATACTGTATGCACCTAAGGGTTAAATACGTGAGTAACCCGGTTCGATAATATTTTAATATGTTTGAGTCTCACGTTAGTTTTAATTCTGTTCTATTTAAATAGAATTAAAATTTGTTCGTTGTTAATACGTCCTACAGGTAGGACCATGGGCTTTACGAGGTTAATTGAGGCTACCGTGGGACTACGTCGATTTGCATAAGATGCAAATCGACGTGATGCGATTTGAGAAGATCGTCTTGCTAGCCGATAAATAATAAAATTAAAATCTAGGTTATAAGACATTTCATTTTATGAATAAAGGGGTTAAATGTTACTTATTATTTATAATATTACTTGTTCCAGCGTGCCCTAAAGTCCATCCCAATTCACGAGATACCTCTCGGCAAGACTGAACCAGAAAAGCCTCCGACCAGACTACAAATAGTGGAACTAGAAGATAACCTCTCCCGTGGAGACACCAATAATAACGACTCTAATAAGATCAGGGAGGCTAATGTTATTGATAGTGCCGGGGATGTGAATGCTGAAGTTAAGGTAAGGTCCACTGAATATAAATAAATATCTCTCCCCATCTCAACATCTTTGTCTCTCTCATCACTGTGTCACTCTTCATGCCTTCCTTTATTTCTCACGCCGTCCATATGTCGCACACTACCTCTCCCTCTCTGTATCGCTTGTTTCCCCTTTTCTCTCCCTCTCTCTCACTTTCTCTTTCTCTCTTCTCACTGTGTCACTCTCCATCCCTTCCTTTGTCTCTCACTCCCTCCCTATGTCCCACCCTCTCTACCTCGCCCACTCTGCTTCTCTCTTTTTCTCACTCCCTCTCTGTTACTCCCTCCCTGTGTCCCACTCTCTCTACCTCTCCTACTCCCCCTCTTTCACTCTCACTCATCACATTCTTAAAATATCATGATAAATATTTCTCTCTCTGTATCTCACTCCCTATGTCCCACTCACTAACATAGCGTGCCGTGAAATCCATTCCAATCCGCGAAATCCCTCTCGGCAAGACTGAACCAGAAAAGCCTCCGACCAGACTACAAATAGTGGAACTAGAAGATAACCTCTCCCGTGGAGACACCAATAATAACGACTCTAATAAGATCAGGGAGGCTAATGTTGTTGATAGTGCGGGGGATGTGAATACTGAAGTTAAGGTAAGATCCATTGTATACAAATAAATATCTCTCCCCATCTCAACATCTTTGTCTCTCTCATCACTGTGTCACTCTTCATCCCTTCCTTTATTTCTCACGCCGTCCATATGTCGTACACTACCTCTCCCTCTCTGTATCGCTTATTTTCCCCTTTTCTCTCCCCCTCTCTCACTTTCTGTTTCTCTTTTCTCACTCTCCATCCCTTCCTTTGTTTCTCACTTCCTCCCTATGTCGCACACTACCTCTCCCTCGCTGTATCGCTTGTTTTCACTTTTCTCTTTCTCTTTGTCTAATTAATGTCTAAATATCATGATAAATATCTCTCTCACGATCTCTGTCACTCCCTCCCTATGTCCCACTCCCTCTACCTCTCCCGTGTGGGAGAGATAGAGAGAGTGAAGAGTAGAACCAGAGTTGCTTGTCTCTCTTTTTATCTCCCCCTTTCTATCTCTTTGTCCCTATCTCTATGTCTCCCTCACTCCCTCTCACTCTCAAAAGTTGTAAATAAATATCTGCAGTCAGTGCAAATACTGCAAATAGTGGAACTAGAATATAACCTCTCCCGTGGAGACACCAACAATAACGACTCTAATAAGATCAGGGAGGCTAATGTTATTGATAGTGCCGGGGATGTGAATACTGAAATTAAGGTAAGATCTAAATAAATATCATGATTCATATCTCTCCTCACTGTCACTCCCACCCTATTTCCGGTACGTGGTCGCCACTGGATCCGCCCCAACGGCCATCTGTTCTACTTTCAATGTGTAATAATCATATATTATTTTTCATTTCATTTACTTACACATCCTGTTTTTATGTTATAAGTAAAATTTCTTATATTGTTCCATAAATTTGTTGCTAAAATATTGTTTTTTCAACATGTATTTGCATGCTGTACATCTACACCTAGAATGGGCGAACTAATGTATACTTGATGTATGAACACCTATGTATATACCCTTTTCTGCAAATAAATCATTCTTATTCTTCTTAGTACTGATTTTTCAATCCCCAGATAACAGTAACTGTCAAATAAATGTTAGCTCTATCCTTTTTTGACTGATGACCAGCGATAAGGATGGTAATACTTTTAACTGACGGATACTTTTAACTGAGGATTGAAAAATCAGCCCTTATTCTTATTTTTCTTATTCTTATAACTTTGCAGAAAGAAATAACCAGCCCAGCATCCGAGAAGCTGATGACCTTGGTCCTGCAGAAGGAGATACGCAAGGAGAGCATGGCGCCGCCCGCGACCAGCGTGCAGTTCATGCAGGAGTGGAAGCACATGAGAGGAAACGACCGAGCCAAGGCCGACTATCTCAGCGTGAGTGCTGTCGAGAGTTGTCGAGAGTTATTACAGTTTCCGAGTTCTCTCACTCTGTCTCCCTATCATGCAGGAGTGGAAGCACATGAGAGGAAACGACCGAGCCAAGGCCGACTATCTCAGCGTGAGTGCTGTCGAGAGTTGTCGAGAGTTATTACAGTTTCCGAGTTCTCTCACTCTGTCTCCCTATCATGCAGGAGTGGAAGCACATGAGAGGAAACGACCGAGCCAAGGCCGACTATCTCAGCGTGAGTGCTGTCGAGAGTTGTCGAGAGTTATTACAGTTTCCGAGTTCTCTCACTCTGTCTCCCTATCATGCAGGAGTGGAAGCACATGAGAGGAAACGACCGAGCCAAGGCCGACTATCTCAGCGTGAGTGCTGTCGAGAGTTGTCGAGAGTTATTACAGTTTCCGAGTTCTCTCACTCTGTCTCCCTATCATGCAGGAGTGGAAGCACATGAGAGGAAACGACCGAGCCAAGGCCGACTATCTCAGCGTGAGTGCTGTCGAGAGTTGTCGAGAGTTATTACAGTTTCCGAGTTCTCTCACTCTGTCTCCCTATCATGCAGGAGTGGAAGCACATGAGAGGAAACGACCGAGCCAAGGCCGACTATCTCAGCGTGAGTGCTGTCGAGAGTTGTCGAGAGTTATTACAGTTTCCGAGTTCTCTCACTCTGTCTCCCTATCATGCAGGAGTGGAAGCACATGAGAGGAAACGACCGAGCCAAGGCCGACTATCTCAGCGTGAGTGCTGTCGAGAGTTGTCGAGAGTTATTACAGTTTCCGAGTTCTCTCACTCTGTCTCCCTATCATGCAGGAGTGGAAGCACATGAGAGGAAACGACCGAGCCAAGGCCGACTATCTCAGCGTGAGTGCTGTCGAGAGTTGTCGAGAGTTATTACAGTTTCCGAGTTCTCTCACTCTGTCTCCCTATCATGCAGGAGTGGAAGCACATGAGAGGAAACGACCGAGCCAAGGCCGACTATCTCAGCGTGAGTGCTGTCGAGAGTTGTCGAGAGTTATTACAGTTTCCGAGTTCTCTCACTCTGTCTCCCTATCATGCAGGAGTGGAAGCACATGAGAGGAAACGACCGAGCCAAGGCCGACTATCTCAGCGTGAGTGCTGTCGAGAGTTGTCGAGAGTTATTACAGTTTCCGAGTTCTCTCACTCTGTCTCCCTATCATGCAGGAGTGGAAGCACATGAGAGGAAACGACCGAGCCAAGGCCGACTATCTCAGCGTGAGTGCTGTCGAGAGTTGTCGAGAGTTATTACAGTTTCCGAGTTCTCTCACTCTGTCTCCCTATCATGCAGGAGTGGAAGCACATGAGAGGAAACGACCGAGCCAAGGCCGACTATCTCAGCGTGAGTGCTGTCGAGAGTTGTCGAGAGTTATTACAGTTTCCGAGTTCTCTCACTCTGTCTCCCTATCATGCAGGAGTGGAAGCACATGAGAGGAAACGACCGAGCCAAGGCCGACTATCTCAGCGTGAGTGCTGTCGAGAGTTGTCGAGAGTTATTACAGTTTCCGAGTTCTCTCACTCTGTCTCCCTATCATGCAGGAGTGGAAGCACATGAGAGGAAACGACCGAGCCAAGGCCGACTATCTCAGCGTGAGTGCTGTCGAGAGTTGTCGAGAGTTATTACAGTTTCCGAGTTCTCTCACTCTGTCTCCCTATCATGCAGGAGTGGAAGCACATGAGAGGAAACGACCGAGCCAAGGCCGACTATCTCAGCGTGAGTGCTGTCGAGAGTTGTCGAGAGTTATTACAGTTTCCGAGTTCTCTCACTCTGTCTCCCTATCATGCAGGAGTGGAAGCACATGAGAGGAAACGACCGAGCCAAGGCCGACTATCTCAGCGTGAGTGCTGTCGAGAGTTGTCGAGAGTTATTACAGTTTCCGAGTTCTCTCACTCTGTCTCCCTATCATGCAGGAGTGGAAGCACATGAGAGGAAACGACCGAGCCAAGGCCGACTATCTCAGCGTGAGTGCTGTCGAGAGTTGTCGAGAGTTATTACAGTTTCCGAGTTCTCTCACTCTGTCTCCCTATCATGCAGGAGTGGAAGCACATGAGAGGAAACGACCGAGCCAAGGCCGACTATCTCAGCGTGAGTGCTGTCGAGAGTTGTCGAGAGTTATTACAGTTTCCGAGTTCTCTCACTCTGTCTCCCTATCATGCAGGAGTGGAAGCACATGAGAGGAAACGACCGAGCCAAGGCCGACTATCTCAGCGTGAGTGCTGTCGAGAGTTGTCGAGAGTTATTACAGTTTCCGAGTTCTCTCACTCTGTCTCCCTATCATGCAGGAGTGGAAGCACATGAGAGGAAACGACCGAGCCAAGGCCGACTATCTCAGCGTGAGTGCTGTCGAGAGTTGTCGAGAGTTATTACAGTTTCCGAGTTCTCTCACTCTGTCTCCCTATCATGCAGGAGTGGAAGCACATGAGAGGAAACGACCGAGCCAAGGCCGACTATCTCAGCGTGAGTGCTGTCGAGAGTTGTCGAGAGTTATTACACTTTCCGAGTTCTCTCACTCTGTCTCCCTCTCGTTCTCTCACTCCCTCCCTCTCATTCTCTCACTCTCTTTCCCTCTCGCACTATCGCTATCCCTCCCTCTCGTTCTCTCACCCTCTTTCCCTCTCGCACTATCGCTATCCCTCCCTCTCGTTCTCTCACTCTCTTTCCCTCTCGCACTATCGCTATCCCTCCCTCTCGTTCTCTCACTCTCTTTCCCTCTCGCACTATCGCTATCTCTCCCTCTCGTTCTCTCACTCTCTTTCCCTCTCGCACTATCGCTATCCCTCCCTCTCGTTCTCTCACTCTCTTTCCCTCTCGCACTATCGCTATCCCTCCCTCTCGTTCTCTCACTCTCTTTCCCTCTCGCACTATCGCTATCCCTCCCTCTCGTTCTCTCACTCTCTTTCCCTCTCGCACTATCGCTATCTCTCCCTCTCGTTCTCTCACTCTCTTTCCCTCTCGCACTATCGCTATCCCTCCCTCTCGTTCTCTCACTCTCTTTCCCTCTCGCACTATCGCTATCCCTCCCTCTCGTTCTCTCACTCTCTTTCCCTCTCGCACTATCGCTATCCCTCCCTCTCGTTCTCTCACTCTCTTTCCCTCTCGCACTATCGCTCTCCCTCTCTCTCATTCTCTCACCTCTCTCGCTCTCCCTTCCTCCCTCTCGTTCTCTCACTCTCCCTCCCTCTCGCTCTCCCTCCATGTCATTCTATTTCTCCCTCTCTCATTCTCTCACCCTCTCTCTCGTTCTCTCACTCTCCTTCCCTCTCGCACTATCGCTCTCCCTCCCGCTTATTCTCTCACCCTCCCTCTCGCTCTCCCTCCCTCTCGCTCTCCCTCCCTCTCTCATACACTCACCCTCCCTCTAGCTGTCCCGCCATCTCATGTTTTCTCCCTCAATCATTCTCTCACCCTCCCTCTTACTCTCTCGCTCTCCCTCCCTCTCGTTCTCTCGTTCTCCTTCCCTCTCGTTCTCTCGTTCTCCTTCCCTCTCGCTCTCTCACTCTTCCTCCGTCTCGTTATCTCACTCGACCTCCCTCTCGTTATCTTTCCGTAACTCTATCTTTATAAAAAAAAATAATATAAAAACGTCTCTCATACAGATAATAGACCCGTCCAAAATCCCTACAATCTTCGACAACGCGCTAGAAAGCCCCGTGCTCTCGGAGTTCCTGCGGCTGCTCCACGGTGACGTCACCAAGTTCCAGCACTCTGTGACGTCATACCTGCGCGGGCTGACCAGGGTCAAGAGGTTCTCAGCGCTGGCCATGTTTCTGTCGGCTGCTGATAAACAAAGTGAGAAATCGCTTAAATATACAGAGCGTAAAGAAGTAGCAACAAACACATTATATTCTAGGGTGCTTCTTATTTTTGCAAAATTAAGGGTCGCTACCGAAGTACAAAAAAAACGACTAATCATTTTGCCTTTCTTGAACTTCGTACTTCGGTAGCGACCCCTAATTTTTGCCCTAACTGAAAAAAAGACAAATATGGTTTAATTATCAAATAACAAAATGAGAGGGTGCCCCATAGAAAATTGCAATCGGGAGAGCAAAGAGCTACTTTATTTGTTCAAACATCCTACATACAAAGTGATGTTGTTTTAGATTTAGTTTAAGTTTATTTCTGTTACTATTTTAAGATTGACAATGTATAATTAATACAAAATAAATAAATATGAAATATATGAAATACAAAATTGCAAAAAATAAGAAGCACCCTATTATATTCCCTAAAAAAAAATAATGGCGTCGTAAAATGTAAAACTAAAATCAACCTCCTGCGAGTAGTTCAAACTTTCAGTGACAATTTTTTTATAGGGCTTTAAAGCTAGTTTGGTGGCGACAGTAGGAATACATTTGTCACCGCCCCAACTCTTCCCGTGGGTGTCGTAAGCGCCGACTAAGGGATTGAAGTGTCAGTGATGATTTATTAATCGAAGATTGATGACGGATGAGGAGATAATGCCAGTAATCGACACGCTGGACAAGCGGGTTGGCGATCGCAGTGGCCCGTCATCAATATTTAATAAATACGCCTTGATTGATCAAACTAGGTATTTATGATACAAGTGTAGAAAGTAGCCTTTTTTAGGATGAGTGTCGGTGACTATCGAAGACTTCGGACTTCGCCCGTCAGAAGCGAGTGTTTTAAAGCCGACACGAGTTAATAGTAGATTACATGCCTTTCCCATTTAACGGCCGAGGTGTGACTATTTTTTACAAGCTTTTATTTAGTTTCACCTGTCCCGTTGTCTGTCGTTCTGTAATCAAATCTTGCAACTTAAATTTGATCCACTTCCCGGTTTCCGATTGAGCTGAAATTTAGGATGCATGGATAAATCGGATGACAATGCAATGTTATTGTGACATAGAGCTGATCTGATGATGGAGCTGGAAGGTGGCCATAGGAACTCCGTAATTAAATGATGCAACCCTATCGAGTTTGAGCTCATTACATTCGTCTTGACAAGTACTTTGATACTATATGGTAACCAGGGTCTGATGTTGGAGTTGGAAGGTGGCCATAGGAACTCCGTAATTAAACGACGCAACCCCATCGAGTTTGTGCTCATTGGATTAGTCTTGACAAGTACTTTGATACTATATGATAACCAGGGTCTGATGATGGAGCCGGAAGGTGGCCATAGGAACTACGTAATTAAATGACGCAACCCTATCGAGTTTGAGCTCATTACATTCGTCTTGACAAGTACTTTGATACTATATGGTAACCAGGGTCTGATGTTGGAGTTGGAAGGTGGCCATAGGAACTCCGTAATTAAACGACGCAACCCCATCGAGTTTGTGCTCATTGGATTAGTCTTGACGAGTACTTTGATATTATATGGTAACCAGGGTCTGATGTTGGAGTTGGAAGGTGGCCATAGGAACTCCGTAATTAAACGACGCAACCCCATCGAGTTTGGGCTCATTGGATTAGTCTTGACGAGTACTTTGATATTATATGGTAACCAGGGTCTGATGTTGGAGTTGGAAGGTGGCCATAGGAACTCCGTAATTAAACGACGCAACCCCATCGAGTTTGTGCTCATTGGATTAGTCTTGACGAGTACTTTGATATTATATGGTAACCAGGGTCTGACGTTGGAGTTGGAAGGTGGCCATAGGAACTCCGTAATTAAACGACGCAACCCCATCGAGTTTGGGCTCATTGGATTAGTCTTGACGTGTACTTTGATACTATATGGTAACCAGGGTCTGATGTTGGAGCCGGAAGGTGGCTATAGGAACTCCGTAATTAAACGACGCAACCCCATCGAGTTTGGTCTCGTTTGATTCGTCTTGACGAATCTCTTGCTTTTGTCCCATATTAATTATATATGATTGATTAGATGGATGACCCAATGCCAAGGTGAGCACGTGCCGAGGGCTGAATGGTATGAGGGTATATAAACATGTCTTGCCGCTAACGTTGCGCCTCAGGGTACCAGGGCGAACCCTGTTGTATTGTAGCCCTTATCCCTCTAGAACGGACCTCTGGGGGGATGGACCGTTATTTGTCCTATACTCGTGGGAATAACATGAAGAAAACAGAAACAACTACACAAAGAAAACGACGTTTAGAGAAGGCGAAATTGAAGAGACAGGAGAAGATTGCTAATGAAAGCGATGTCCACAAGCGGCAACGCTTAGAAAAAATAAGTTTAGCTAGTGCTAAACATAGAGAAAACGAATCGTTACAACAACGCACACATAGGCAAAATACCGACAGAATACATACACAAAGCTTTTATTTAGTTTCACCTGTCCCGTTGTCTGTCGTTCTGTAATCAAATCTTGCAACTTAAATTTGATCCACTTCCCGGTTTCCGATTGAGCTGAAATTTAGGATGCATGTATAAATCGGATGACAATGCAATGTTATTGTGACATAGAGCTGATCTGATGATGGAGCTGGAAGGTGGCCATAGGAACTCCGTAATTAAATGATGCAACCCTATCGAGTTTGAGCTCATTACATTCGTCTTGACAAGTACTTTGATACTATATGATAACCAGGGTCTGATGATGGAGCCGGAAGGTGGCCATAGGAACTACGTAATTAAATGACGCAACCCTATCGAGTTTGAGCTCATTACATTCGTCTTGACAAGTACTTTGATACTATATGGTAACCAGGGTCTGATGTTGGAGTTGGAAGGTGGCCATAGGAACTCCGTAATTAAACGACGCAACCCCATCGAGTTTGTGCTCATTGGATTAGTCTTGACGAGTACTTTGATATTATATGGAAACCAGGGTCTGATGTTGGAGTTGGAAGGTGGCCGTAGGAACTCCGTAATTAAACGACGCAACCCCATCGAGTTTGGGCTCATTGGATTAGTCTTGACGAGTACTTTGATATTATATGGTAACCAGGGTCTGATGTTGGAGTTGAAAGGTGGCCATAGGAACTCCGTAATTAAACGACGCAACCCCATCGAGTTTGGGCTCATTGGATTAGTCTTGACGTGTACTTTGATACTATATGGTAACCACGGTCTGATGTTGGAGCCGGAAGGTGGCTATAGGAACTCCGTAATTAAACGACGCAACCCCATCGAGTTTGGTCTCGTTTGATTCGTCTTGACGAATCTCTTGCTTTTGTCCCATATTAATTATATATGATTGATTAGATGGATGACCCAATGCCAAGGTGAGCACGTGCCGAGGGCTGAATGGTATGAGGGTATATAAACATGTCTTGCCGCTAACGTTGCGCCTCAGGGTACCAGGGCGAACCCTGTTGTATTGTAGCCCTTATCCCTCTAGAACGGACCTCTGGGGGGATGGACCGTTATTTGTCCTATACTCGTGGGAATAACATGAAGAAAACAGAAACAACTACACAAAGAAAACGACGTTTAGAGAAGGCGAAATTGAAGAGACAGGAGAAGATTGCTAATGAAAGCGATGTCCACAAGCGGCAACGCTTAGAAAAAATAAGTTTAGCTACTGCTAAACATAGAGAAAACGAATCGTTACAACAACGCACACATAGGCAAAATACCGACAGAATACATACACAAGAGAGAAAGAAAAACGAATCTCTAGAACAACGCACATATAGGCAAGATATCAATAGAATAAATACACAAGAGAGAAGGAAAAACGAATCTCTAGAACAACGCATAATTAGACAAGATATCGACAGAATACGTACACAAGAGAGAAGAAAAAATTAATTACAAGAAGAACACTTAGCCAGGCTCGACAGGAACAGAATGCTCAGGCAAGCAAGACAGTTATCACAAACAGCAGAGGAATGCATTGCTAAGGGACTTATAAATGGAGCAATAGGTCACATCACTGAAATCATATATGGCCGTATTACAGACGTGCTCAACTATACGATAGCGATGTACCATCGGTTCGCGTAGACTTTGGTAACGATGGCATTCACATAATACACCCTAAATCAGTTCAATTTCCTGCTAAATTTAATCACGGCACAGCTGAAAGAAGAATGCTCCCGATTGTCTTGTCTTGGGCTTCAACTGTGCATAAAATGAATGGAATTACTCTAGATCATGCTGTTATTTATCTAGGCTCCAAATTGTTCGCTGCTGGTCAAGCTTATGTAGCTTTAAGCCGAGTTAGGTCTTTAGCAGGTCTTCAAATCGAAGAACTTGACTGCTCCAAGTTGACGTCGAAGAAACCTTGTAATGTTGATGCATTAAAAGAAATGGATAGAATGAGGAACGTTACAAATAGCTAACAAGTGATTACATAATTTCAACATTATTGATATTTAAATCAGTACATATTACATATCATGTGAATGAACTACGGACTTCATAACGGAATAACGCCGCTACGCGCTGCGAACTACGTCGTAGTAAATCTCGAATTAAAAATAGAGGTACTAAAAAGTTAAAAATAAAATTAAAGAAAAAAAAACCTTTTTAAAAACAAGCTTTTATTATTTGTTTATAAAATTAACTAAAAAGTTAAAAATAAATTAACTCTAAAAAGAAATATAACACTTTGTAACTTGATTGTAACCTTTAACGACAAATATTTAAGCGTCTTCGTCTAGGACAAAAGAATTCCATATTGTACAAATTTATTTAATTTTAACACTAAAACTTTTCACCATACATAATTATTCAATCTCGTCCCCCCTCTTTATCATAGTCCCCATTTATAAATGAAAGCGTGTTACATTTAATACAACACAACATTTTCCTCAAGCTATCACAATGTAACACGTTTTCATTTATAAATGGGGACTATGATAAAGAGGGGGGACGAGATTGAATAATTATGTATGGTGAAAAGTTTTAGTGTTAAAATTAAATAAATTTGTACAATATGGAATTCTTTTGTCCTAGACGAAGACGCTTAAATATTTGTCGTTAAAGGTTACAATCAAGTTACAAAGTGTTATATTTCTTTTTAGAGTTAATTTATTTTTAACTTTTTAGTTAATTTTATAAACAAATAATAAAAGCTTGTTTTTAAAAAGGTTTTTTTTTCTTTAATTTTTTACAAGCTTTTATTTAGTTTCACCTGTCCCGTTGTCTGTCGTTCTGTAATCAAATCTTGCAACTTAAATTTGATCCACTTCCCGGTTTCCGATTGAGCTGAAATTTAGGATGCATGGATAAATCGGATGACAATGCAATGTTATTGTGACATAGAGCTGATCTGATGATGGAGCTGGAAGGTGGCCATAGGAACTCCGTAATTAAATGATGCAACCCTATCGAGTTTGAGCTCATTACATTCGTCTTGACAAGTACTTTGATACTATATGGTAACCAGGGTCTGATGTTGGAGTTGGAAGGTGGCCATAGGAACTCCGTAATTAAACGACGCAACCCCATCGAGTTTGTGCTCATTGGATTAGTCTTGACAAGTACTTTGATACTATATGATAACCAGGGTCTGATGATGGAGCCGGAAGGTGGCCATAGGAACTACGTAATTAAATGACGCAACCCTATCGAGTTTGAGCTCATTACATTCGTCTTGACAAGTACTTTGATACTATATGGTAACCAGGGTCTGATGTTGGAGTTGGAAGGTGGCCATAGGAACTCCGTAATTAAACGACGCAACCCCATCGAGTTTGTGCTCATTGGATTAGTCTTGACGAGTACTTTGATATTATATGGTAACCAGGGTCTGATGTTGGAGTTGGAAGGTGGCCATAGGAACTCCGTAATTAAACGACGCAACCCCATCGAGTTTGGGCTCATTGGATTAGTCTTGACGAGTACTTTGATATTATATGGTAACCAGGGTCTGATGTTGGAGTTGGAAGGTGGCCATAGGAACTCCGTAATTAAACGACGCAACCCCATCGAGTTTGTGCTCATTGGATTAGTCTTGACGAGTACTTTGATATTATATGGTAACCAGGGTCTGACGTTGGAGTTGGAAGGTGGCCATAGGAACTCCGTAATTAAACGACGCAACCCCATCGAGTTTGGGCTCATTGGATTAGTCTTGACGTGTACTTTGATACTATATGGTAACCAGGGTCTGATGTTGGAGCCGGAAGGTGGCTATAGGAACTCCGTAATTAAACGACGCAACCCCATCGAGTTTGGTCTCGTTTGATTCGTCTTGACGAATCTCTTGCTTTTGTCCCATATTAATTATATATGATTGATTAGATGGATGACCCAATGCCAAGGTGAGCACGTGCCGAGGGCTGAATGGTATGAGGGTATATAAACATGTCTTGCCGCTAACGTTGCGCCTCAGGGTACCAGGGCGAACCCTGTTGTATTGTAGCCCTTATCCCTCTAGAACGGACCTCTGGGGGGATGGACCGTTATTTGTCCTATACTCGTGGGAATAACATGAAGAAAACAGAAACAACTACACAAAGAAAACGACGTTTAGAGAAGGCGAAATTGAAGAGACAGGAGAAGATTGCTAATGAAAGCGATGTCCACAAGCGGCAACGCTTAGAAAAAATAAGTTTAGCTAGTGCTAAACATAGAGAAAACGAATCGTTACAACAACGCACACATAGGCAAAATACCGACAGAATACATACACAAAGCTTTTATTTAGTTTCACCTGTCCCGTTGTCTGTCGTTCTGTAATCAAATCTTGCAACTTAAATTTGATCCACTTCCCGGTTTCCGATTGAGCTGAAATTTAGGATGCATGTATAAATCGGATGACAATGCAATGTTATTGTGACATAGAGCTGATCTGATGATGGAGCTGGAAGGTGGCCATAGGAACTCCGTAATTAAATGATGCAACCCTATCGAGTTTGAGCTCATTACATTCGTCTTGACAAGTACTTTGATACTATATGATAACCAGGGTCTGATGATGGAGCCGGAAGGTGGCCATAGGAACTACGTAATTAAATGACGCAACCCTATCGAGTTTGAGCTCATTACATTCGTCTTGACAAGTACTTTGATACTATATGGTAACCAGGGTCTGATGTTGGAGTTGGAAGGTGGCCATAGGAACTCCGTAATTAAACGACGCAACCCCATCGAGTTTGTGCTCATTGGATTAGTCTTGACGAGTACTTTGATATTATATGGAAACCAGGGTCTGATGTTGGAGTTGGAAGGTGGCCGTAGGAACTCCGTAATTAAACGACGCAACCCCATCGAGTTTGGGCTCATTGGATTAGTCTTGACGAGTACTTTGATATTATATGGTAACCAGGGTCTGATGTTGGAGTTGAAAGGTGGCCATAGGAACTCCGTAATTAAACGACGCAACCCCATCGAGTTTGGGCTCATTGGATTAGTCTTGACGTGTACTTTGATACTATATGGTAACCACGGTCTGATGTTGGAGCCGGAAGGTGGCTATAGGAACTCCGTAATTAAACGACGCAACCCCATCGAGTTTGGTCTCGTTTGATTCGTCTTGACGAATCTCTTGCTTTTGTCCCATATTAATTATATATGATTGATTAGATGGATGACCCAATGCCAAGGTGAGCACGTGCCGAGGGCTGAATGGTATGAGGGTATATAAACATGTCTTGCCGCTAACGTTGCGCCTCAGGGTACCAGGGCGAACCCTGTTGTATTGTAGCCCTTATCCCTCTAGAACGGA
>JALPQI010013903.1:0-21328 GCA_025490895.1 Thaumatotibia leucotreta
ACCCCAACATAGTTTTTACAACTCATTAACCAAAGGTAATATTCTAAACTCTGCCTATGAGCATGCTAAGCGTGTATGGAACGTATTTAACCTTAAGACCTTAGGACATTATACAGACTTATATCTTCAAACAGAC
Source organism: Thaumatotibia leucotreta (assembly GCA_025490895.1). Classification (NCBI taxonomy): domain Eukaryota; kingdom Metazoa; phylum Arthropoda; class Insecta; order Lepidoptera; family Tortricidae; genus Thaumatotibia; species Thaumatotibia leucotreta. The sequence goes on from JALPQI010013903.1 coordinate 137, forward strand.
GTTCTGTTGTTAGCTGATATATTCGAGAACTTCAGACAGACCTCTTTGGTGAACTATAAGTTAGATCCCGCTTTTTACATGACAGCCCCAAGTTTAAGTTTTGATGCTATGTTACGCATTACGGATGTTCAGTTAGAGCTCATAAGTGACCTCGAAATAATAAGAATGATTCAAAAAGGTATCCGCGGAGGTATTTGTCTTTGTTCGACTAGATACGCACGCGCAAATAATAAGTATCTACCCTTTTATAACGCGTCTGCTCCAGATTCGTTTTTGTTTTATATAGATTGTAATAACTTGTACGGTTATGCAATGTGCAGTTATTTACCATATGCCGATTTTAAGTTATTGAACAAAGATGAAATAGAAAACATTAATTTTCTAGAAATTCCAGATGACAGTCCCCACGGTTATATTTTAGAAGTAGATTTAGAGTATCCTGAAAGTCTACATAATTTACATAATGATTTTCCATTTTGTCCTCAAAAGTTTACGCCTCCTGGATCTAAGACTTCTAAACTTATCCCAAACCTTTACGACAAATATGAGTACGTTATACATTACATTTATTTAAAAACCTGCGTGAGACATGGATTAAAACTTAAAAAGATACATAGAGCTATTCAGTTCAAACAAAGTCGATTTATTCAACAGTATATCGAGTTAAATACAGAGTTGAGAAAAAACGCTAAATCGGAATTTCAGATGAATTTCTATAAACTCCTCAATAACAGCCTATTCGGGAAAACATTAGAAGCTACAGAAAATAGGACAAACGTGATGCTGGTTAATCAATGGAATGATAGTACGAATAAAACGAAGAAAAGAACTAGTGCTGAAGTGTTAATAGCGCGACCTAACTTCCATAGTGCAAGTGTGTTTACTGAAAATTTAGTCGCCATTCAAATGAACCCTGAAATAATTACCCTTGATAAACCAATCTATATAGGATTCACTGTTTTGGAAATATCAAAATCTCATATGTACAACTTTCACTATTCACATATAAAACCGTATTACGGAAAAAATGTTAGTATGTGCTATACTGATACAGATTCTTTTTTGTACTTTATTAAAACAGATGACATATATACAGATTTGAAATTGAATTTCCTATCTCTTTTCGACACCAGTAATTACGAAGTAAACAACATATATGGCATTCAACAAATAAATAAAAAAGAACCCGGATTATTTAAGGATGAACTAGGTGGTCAACTAATTGTCGAATTTGTCGGTCTTAGGTCAAAACTTTACTGCATTCAAACCGAAGAAAAACAGTTAAAAAAAGCCAAAGGTACTAAGACACATGCGGTTAAGAGTCTCATATTTCGAGATTATAAAAACATCCTCTTCAACAAAGAATTGATGCGCAAGAGAAATACGCTATTTAAATCTATAAAGCACGAAATTTTTACTCAATCTCTTAATAAAGTTGCCTTATCCTCGAACGACGACAAACGAATTGTATTAAAAGACAATATTCGGACCATTTCTTGGGGCCATGCTTTGTATTTTTAGATATCGATATACTTTCTGTTTGATTAACTAAATGTTAGTATTTGCTACTCGTATGAAAAAAGCTATGATAAATAAATGAGGCGTTTTACTACCGCGGAGCTCGTTTATACTAGAGTTATTAAATTGACTGGGCTTAGCATAATTATAATACTGAATACATTACTGAATATAAATGTGTAAAATAAACATATCTGTGTATTGAAATTGTCAAGTGAAATAAATGTTTATGCGTTTAATTTGTTTTTCTTTTTATAACCCTCGTTATTCTCAATGCTCAGTTCTTATTCTTAAACTAATTGATTGTTATTATACTATTCGATGTTGTTAAAATAATTGTGCATTACGTTATGAAACAAAGTTTCGTAATACGAACTGAACATTGTATACTTCTAGTCTTATGATAAGAGGTACAACCGATATGAAATAAAAGAAATAAGATATTAAATTAACAATTTATTTATAAAAAATATCAGCATTCTCAGCAATCCATTTCTTAATACAAATTACATTTTTTAATGAACAGTGCTTATCAATTACATATTCAAAACTAGAAATTTTATATTTTTGTTTGAGGAACGTATTATACAGTACTAAAAAGTTTGGGCAACCTTTTTGTGCGATGTCAATTACTTCACAATTGTTACATAATTCTTGAATCCATTTAATTTTTTCTAGGCCTTTTACATATATTTTCTTTTTTTCAAGATAAGGCTTTATTATATTTTTAAAATGTCTATAATCGATATGACCTTCGCTCCAACGAAAACCAAACGTTTTTTCGATCCAGCACACGTGTCTACGTTCTTCGAGTGACAAACGTGAGTACGGATATGGTGGTTTTATTGAAAACACTAGAGTGAAGTCATCAGTAGCCAAAGCCAACTCTTTAATAATGAATTTATTCTGCCAATCCTTGAAGCCTTGTATATCCACAATGTAGCTATTTATATTCATGATATTTTTTTTACTAAACTGCTCAATGGTTTATATTCCACAATACAATCGTTAAATATTAAACAAAAGGCAGATGTATTATCAGGAATTTCTGAATCACTTTCGATTTCTATTCTCACATCTATAGGTCCTGACTTCAAACGATCATTTTGTCTTGAAGTATCCAAAACATATAATGCACACTTTTTAAAGTCGTGTATGTTTAACAACGGTTCGGCACGACGTCCATGGTATGACTGTTGAAACCTTGTATATTGTTCATATAATATTGCATAGTTGTCGTGCTCGAATTTCACATTTAAACTTTCGTATGGAAAATAAGTAGAGTTTAAAAATACTCTGACTTCGCGTAAATTACAATGATCAAACCTTGAGAAATCCTCATTAGAATTATTTTTTCTGTTGGTCGACAAAGCTAACACAACGAACCGTGGTTTTTCTAACTGAGATGATGTTTTGATTGCCCAAGTATGTTTAGTTGTTTTGGGTAACAGTGGATACTCATATAAATCCCAATTCCTAAAAGCTAAGTTGAGCGGTCGGTCCTTTTCTATCAACTTTAACATGTGTAATCGTTGGCGATCTGATACTTTAATATGTGGCACGCGCCAAACAATTTTATCAATAACAATATCCTCTAATACCTCATTTGTGTTAAGTTGTACTGCATTTAAATTTGTATTACTTCGTAGCAAAATCAACTCATGCTTACAATTTATTATTATTTTGTTAAAGTCTTCTGCAAACCCTAAAATTTTGTTTAAAGGCAACGAGACAGCAAATCGGCCGTCGTGCGTATTTTTTGTGCCATTCAAGTCCCACCCCCATGCCTTTGACATCGAGGATTCGTTACTATTCATAGATAACAGAGATTTTATGGTGGTGGTGATACCTACATTTTTTACTTTGTCGATTTCAACCCCATTTAATTCGTAACGAATATCTTGGAACAGGAATAGAAATGGATTATTAGTGAATTGAATGCTATTCACTTTAAGTTTAGATTCTCTGTTTATTATCGTAACGGTTCCTTCTAAATACAATGTACTAGCACACGGTAAGACATATAAATCTTGTTGATTAATAGGTATCCGAATTTCATCATTGTTATTAAACGTTGTTACATAAGGTCTGTATGAATGAACTTCGTAGCTTTCAATAGCATTGTCTTCTGCAAAAGACTCGGCAACGTCAAGTATTTCACTCATTTTAATAGTCCAATTAGTTTCAAAAACTTTATGTTTTCCTTTGTTAATTTGATAGGTGTTTTCCTTTTCACAGCTGTTTTCAAACTAAAACTTCTAGATGGGCAGTGCGTCTTTTTATTAAAGTCTATCATTACACTTTTTTCTTGAGATGAAAATATAACTGAATATCTTCTCCCCTTAAATTTATCAATTGGTTTTTCGCGTCAAGGATGCGCACATTAATTGAACTTATAGTATCTTGGTTCACAGGAAAATAAATTACGTTTCGTGGCACTTCTATGATTCGATATCCAGGTGGTACATTAGGAACAAATTCATGAATTATATGGCTAGGTTTTCCGTTAACAAATGAACCACTAACGATATCGCATTCGATCCGTATGACGGTCGTTGATATAATGTTAACCGGATATTGTGAACAGTTTATTATATTAGCTTTAAGTATTTCATTTCCAAAACCAATAGTTCTTCCGATCGTGTGTTTCTTTTCAAAATGAACGTCTTTTGAACAAAATAATTTCGTTTTCAGTGTATTGTTATTACAAATTAATTTGAAAGTGCAATTTTTGACATTATCTTTTATGTAATCGCCAATATCTTCGAGTTCATATGATCCTTCCGGTATTTCAATGCATTCATTATCACCATAACAAAATTTATTATTTCTACTGTCAATGTTTGGTATTGAATTAAAAGTTGAAAAATATAAAAGCCCGCACTCATACTCTCCTTTCAACTGTAAAGGAGGAGAATAATTTGTAGTAAGTGTTGAAGTCAATCCCGTTACTGATAAGGTGAACGACATTTTGTAAACTGGTAATTTTTACGTAATGCTTTAAATTTTATATTGTTTTTTCCAAAAGTTTCTTAAGTAGTTTAAACATAAGTGTCCACAATTTACAGTATCAAATTTTTGATACGCACAATAATTATAAAAAATTTCGTAATCCTTTAAATACGTAATAAGTTCAACAGGAGGTTTTAAATCTCCATAACTATTGAAATATTCACAATACGCATTTAATTTCACATAGGCTACCCAGTGAGTCCCGTTATTCTTAGAGCTATCTAAATTTACAATTGCACACTCCACGCGCCTTGGACGTTTTGGTAAATTATCGCGCATGAAAACACCTCTGAAATAGGGTATGTCACTTCCAAATTGAATTAGATCTATGTTTGTGAGAGCTCTCCTTGGTAGCCTTCTGCCTAGTTTTTTGTTGTGTTTAGAAATATACCACTGCCTTTCTTATATGGTTTTATGTATAAGCCCTTGCCAATAGCAATTGACTCCATCATTTTATTGTGGCGTTCAGACTCCTGTAGGTTCTTTTGTGCTGATTTATAGTCATTCACTGCTTTTGCAATACCAGCGGCACCGCCAGCTAACGAGCCAAGAGCAGACAACCCGGCAAAAATTGGAATTAAGGGCAGAATTCCACCAGTTTTCGGGATTGGGATAATACGCGGTAAACGAATAGGTGAATGTTTTTTAAGTAACTTTCTTGCTGCTTTATATGCACACTTAATTGTTGATGTATCGTCTTTTGGTTTTTGCTTTTTAATATGCGATCGAATTTTAGAAACGATCTTTTTAAATGTTTTGATTCCAGCACCAGCGCGTAATTTAGTTTTTAGGATTTTGTTCACTAACCATGAAGCTACTTTTTCACCTTTGCTAGCATTTGCTGAATTAAGTCTTTGTTTTGCCATTTTTATTAACTCTCTATCAGCTCTATGACGATTAACTAGGTCCGAATGATTGCTGTACGCGATATCGTGTTGCTTGCAGGCTTCGTCCAATTGATTTATGCCACGGTCGCCTCTTAACAATCTTTCTTCAAGTTTGGTACCTGGTCCGCAATAGTTATATCCAGGCAAATGTAATTCAAAAGGTAGGTTATTTATCACGCTGTTAATAAGTCCACTTCCTTGCATCACTTATTATTTAATGATGAGAAATAGAATACTACATATATTTATATTAAACTAAATCAACTGTGTTTATCCAACTATTTTCTGCCTCGCTAAGGCCTAACCATTTAACAAAAAGTTTATTTCCCCTCCTTTTTATGACCTTTTCAATAAGATATACATTAGGATGAGCCGTTTTTTGCAGTTCTTGTTTATAAAACGAGCCGAGTATATTATTTTTACGATAATCTTCAATGTTATAGGTTACTGGTTTGGTATTTTTAACTTTGGTAATATTGAACAGTTCTGTAGACCAGTTTGGAGTATATCCCTTTTTAAAAGCTGATTTGTGTTTACTTATTCTTACACAGTCTCCTATTTTAAGCTTAATTTCTTTCTGAGACACGTTGTTTTGTTTGTTCAAGATGTTATTTCTGACAACATGCTCATTTGTATGATTTACATCATCCGGCTTAAATTTAGTTGTCCGATGTTTAGTCTCATTATAGGTTTTAACTATATTATTTAGTGGAGTTCCTATCCATTTAAAGTGTCCAAGTAAACTAAAATGTTTGTACAGTTTGGTTTTTAATGTTCTTATTAGTCGTTCTACAATAGAAGCTTTCTTCGTGGAATACGAAGAGTAGTGATTTATATGTTTTTCTCTCATCAACTTACGAAATACATCGTTGTAAAACTCTTTACCCATATCTGTTTGTAAATTTCGTGGAATGTGATTAGAACCCAAAATATTCAGTAACGCCAGCGCTATTTCTGTTTTAGTTTTTGATTTTACAGGTACAGCCCACGCATATTTGGAAAAACAGTCAATAACAACCAAAATATATTTATATCCCTTGTTTACGGAACTAAATTTAATCATATCGATCAAATCAGCTTGCCACAAATCATTGATGCCCCTTAATATCACCGGGCAGCGCCTAAAATTTCTTCTTGCATCTTTATGAATTTCGTTTACAATATCTTGCTTGCTCATTGTTTACTCTCCTTTAAAATTTTCATAACCTCCTCCTTGGTGCAAAACTTTGTCTCAATTTCCTTCAAACTAGAGTTTACGTGTTGAAGGCGAAGTATGATATTAGCCAAATTAGTCTGAATAGATTTATTTATATGATCTACATATTCCTTATTAACCGCTTCATCGTTCGTAAGTGGGGATGTTAAACCTTTAAGTCTTGCTGACCGTAAATTGTAATCTCCGCTTTGCGTCTTCTGTAACGCATCAGAACTTTGATCTACACGCAATCGCTTATGAACGTGGTGTCCAAATTTGTCGATATTCATAATCCGTCCGCTATTGACTGTGTATCAAGGTAAACTGATATTATAATAAACAAAACTCTTGTTTTATTGAATTATGTTACTTTCTCGTAATTCCTCAATTATCGATATAATCTCGTTATCAAGACCGGTATTACCGGCTTCTCGAGAAGCTATTAATAACTTCAGCCTATCAACTAACTCGTTTGGATCATCCCAATACACATAATCTATATTAGGCTTCACTTTCTTTAAAAGACATTTTAAACCGTCACCAATAGCAAGATTCTCTGTACTCTCACAAACTCTGACGTGTTTAAATAAGGGTTTAATAATCTGTAAATACTTGACACCTCTGTTACTCTTGATTGGTTTTTTTGAGTCAAAGTCTCTGTGATGAGCATTTGTTTGATTCAATATTAATTTGTAGTTTTCTTTATCGACTTCAGTCACTAAATCCAAATCTGGTGTTTTTTTAAACAGTAATTGGACAAGACCTGGTGTTTTGTCATAAGTATTAGCATTAATAGTAATTGTTTGGTCCGATACATATACTCTCTGTGTTCCCATCATAAGTTTTCCTCTTTCGAGTCTGACTCCATAAGGCACATCTTCAAATGCTTTTGCAGAAAATGAAAGCGGAGATGAATAGTTTCGATCTAAACTGGAAATGCTCTCAAAAGTTTCCTCATCGGAAGTAACCATATTAGACTCATCGTCTTCTTTTTCACTCTTGTCACTAAAATCCGAAGCATCTTCTTCATCTTGTTGAAGTTTTTCGTCTTTAGTAGTTGGACGGTTTAATTCGTAAACCGTGTCATCATGAGATGAACTTGGTTTAGTGTCACTCAAATCATACTTTACTTTTTTCGGTGTACTATGGTAATCAGGGCTAATATCAGATACATGCTTCTTTCTTCCGTCTAAAGCACTTCGATCAGCTATTTGATTGAGAGGTTGAGTGATCGGCTTAAGAATTGACTCGAGAAAGTTCTGATTTTCAGTAGACATATCACGCAACATTTTAAGTTTACGCTTAACAGCATCTGCCGACTTAACAATCTCTCGTTTAGTATCTTTTTCCATGGTTACCGCAATTAATGTTGTTTCTTCGAAGAAATGAAAATGTTAAATGATGAGCATCGTATTGTGCTAGGTTTTATATGCTAATATTAATTAAGAATAATGAACGTGTCGAAATTCAATCTGTAGCATCCTTTATTTTTTTCACAGTCTTTATTGATAACTAAATAATTATAGGGTGTGCACCATATTTTAGCACACATTTCTTTGAATTGAGACCAAGGCATATCTGTATTTACATGTTCATTATATACATGACGCAAATTAATTTCATCTTGTTTGAAAAGAATAATAAGATTTGCATTATCCCTTATTAATTGTTTAGGAATTTTGCTATACGTTTGATTAAGATAAAAACTGTCTATTTTGCAGTGACGTCCCATAGAAAAATAATCTCGAACGTTGTTTTGTTTTTCACATGCAATGTCATCAAATATCATGACTGAATCTGGTTTTGCTTGATTTGGATTTAAAACTTGTTCATTTTCATTGTATTTGAAAAACGAAACCCCAGGTACCCGACGAAGAACTTTTTCTAGAAATAAGTATTTCGGTTGAAACAAAGTTTTAGAATAAACATACACATTTTGAAACCTCAATCCGTTGTCATGCATTAGAAGTCCGATAATTAAATTCGTTTTTCCACAGTTAGAAGGACCGCATATTAGACAGCGAATAGTGCTTGGTAAAAGTTTACCGTGCCGTAAATATACTTTCTTATTGGAAACTGAATAATTTTTATATAAATCTAATGACTGTGCTTGCTTTACAAACTTCATAATTTGTCAGTTTGCTAACGTCTATGCGATGTGATGATTTTCTGTACAATGAAATGGAAACTCGTTTAAACCTGTTTATAACCACTAACAAATGACAACGTGATCCTAACACACGAATCAATCATGATTATTGAGAGTTTCGATCGAAGATTCGAAACGCTCAATAATCACCTACTGAAGTGTTCCACAAAGTGTCAACTTTGAAGTTTTGTTGTTGTAAACATTGTATTATGTATGTGGGTGGATTTCAAAACTCGGAAAAAAGTTGCGTTTCGGTGTTTAAAAAAATATATTTTAGGTTTTTTACTTTGTTTTTTATTCTTTTCGTTATTCAGTAGTTTTATCTTTAAGGCCCTTTGATCAAAATAATCTAAATCTAAATAGTTTCATTTTAATAAAATGTTTTATATGTCAAAAGTCATCACCATCTAACAAAAAAATCTGAACCTCCATATTTGTACTGAAAATTATCGCAAATCAAACGTACGATTGCGAATTTTACTTCAGTAATCGTTTTTAAATATTGTTGTTAAACGTTCAAAAAAATATCATAAAAATCCTTCATCGCGTAAGTACTATTTAAAAGTTTAACACCAATAATTCATCAACACCGTAAGCACACTGTCAAAGTTGAGGTAGTTTTGTACTCGTGCGTCTAAATATACCGGGTGTACCCACGCCCGCCTCCTCAATTCAGATGAAACAGCGGAACCGAGTACACGTTTGTCTTTGCGGGCTCAAACCAAAAAAAAACATAAAAATGTGACTGCAATACGTGATTAACACGCTGTGGCGTCATAACCATCCACGAGTGGTTTACAGTAAGTAATTGAATAATATTTAAACTAATTACTTGGGAATACGTAACCTTAAAGGAACTTACTAGTGAGGCGTTAACGTTGCTTTAAGTATTAGTGTTCTAAAATAATCTAGGATTTTGTGTGAAATCGTCAACACCGAGCGTGTCAATACCGGTACTGAAGCAATGGATGGTTATGATCCTGTATGTATGGAGTTGACAATTTTTGTAAATAGGTCCATAATTTTTGGTTTTTCTTGTAGTAGCTTTTGAAAAGGTAGGGTACTATGCCAGGATTGAATTGAATTTAAATACTGAATTTGATTAAATTGTTTTAATTATTTATTTTAATTTTATTTGTATACTGGGAAGCTAGAACACGTCTATCCTAGAGAACAGCCTGAATCAGAATGAGAATGGGTGAACGAGTGACTACCTGATATAGTCAAAGAATGAATTAGAAGAAACCTTCACTCAACCAATCACCCTCATTCGTTCCTTTAATAAAGTAGTCAAATCAGTTGCTTTTATTTACAGAATAAGTTAATTTTTGTACAACAAATAAAGCATACTTTATTAACTATAAATTATACAATAAAAATCAACACGCCGCCTCAAAAATTAACTATGATTTACAATATATTGAATAGATCGTATTTAACTTCCGAGTATTGCCTGGGAGAATGACTGACTCAACATTTGTTGCATGGATTAGGAAAACCAGGAAAACCTAATCAAGTCATTACAAAACAAAAAAAAATAAATCAACAAAAATTAAACATTTATACGCTTAATAATTTCTAAATTATTTTATACATTGCAATTACATTAAACCCATTTCGGACCGCATTGTCTGAAAGGCAGCTGTAGGCAACTGTTTTGTCAATGTGTCAGCTATCTGTTTACCTGTGGAAAGATAAGATAGTTTAATTACATTTTTCTCAATTTGCTCTCTCGAAAAATGATACTTAATATCGATGTGTTTCGATCTCTTGTGGTTTGTAGGGTTGTTGGCAATGCTTATACATCCGTTGTTATCTTCATAAATAACAATCGGTTGTGTGATATTTAGGTTAATGCTTGACGCAAGAGACTTTAACCATAAGGCTTCACGGACAGCCTCAAATAACGCCATGTATTCGGCTTCAGTTGATGAAGCTGCAACTGACATTTGCCTCTTTGTACTCCAGGTGATTGTACATTTATCAAACAGCTTAAATAAATAACCTGTGGTACTTTTCCTATCACTGGAATCATGGCCACCCCAGTCGGAATCGACATAACCACATAGAATATTATCAAAATCACATCGTTTGTAAGTTAATTTTAAATCCATTGTGCCTTTCAAATATCGCATCACCCTTTTTAAGCATTGCCATAATTCTTTATTATTTTTATTAGTATATCTGCTTAAGATATTAACGCTAGTACTTAAATCTGGGCGGGTACATAACATTATGTACATTAAGCAACCTATGACACTTCTGCAAGGGGCATCATACTTTTCTTCGGAGTTCAATGCTTCATAATTTAATTTTACTTCTAATGGCGTACTAATGGGATTACAATCGTGCATTTTAAATTTACGCAAAACTTTTTCAATATATGCACTTTGATTTAATGTGATTTCATTGTCAGACCTATCAATTCTTATACCAAGAAATAATTTTATATCCTGTAAGTCTTTCATTTGAAATTTACTCATTAAATACATTTTAAAGTTATTCATTGTTTGAATTTCACCACATGAAAGAACCAAATCGTCTACGTATAAAACGACATAAATATTTTTATGGACGTTTCCTCTATCAAGAATGTATATACATCTGTCAACCGATGAACTTTTAAATCCTTTTTCAATAAGTGCTTGCTCGAAAACTTGAAACCAGCATCTAGCAGCCTGTTTAAGCCCGTACAATGCCTTATTTAATTTACATACATAATTTTTATTGCAATTTATTCCTTTGGGCACTTCCATAAAAATGTCTTCTTCTAATTTACCATGTAAGAAGGCAGTTTTAACGTCCATATGGTGGACATGCAATTTAAATTGGTTTGCAAGGCTAATAATGAAACGAAAACTAGCAATCCTAGCAACGGGTGCAAAAGTTTCATTAAAATCGACAAGGTATTCCTGACTGAATCCTCTAGCAACGAGGCGGGCTTTATATCTTTGGGGGTGACCGAATGCATCATACTTGATAGAGAAAACCCATTTATTATCAACAATATTTTTATTTGGTGGTCTTGGTACCAAAGACCACGTGTTATTTTCAGAAAGAGATTTTAACTCCTCTTCTATGGCAACTTGCCATTTGCATTTATCCGCTCGTAGTTTAATATCTTCATAACTATTAGGTACATCATCTAATATTGATTGCGCACTCAATATGCACTCATCATCAGTTTCATAGTAATTAATAGGCGTCCGATTTTTAAGCCTATTACTCCTTCTCACGTCATCTGTGTTTTCAGTTTGATTTTTATTTACTTGCGCACAATTGTCAGAGGTATTATCAGATATTGGTTCAATAATAGTTTCATTTAATCTGCGATTTTTAATAGGGGGGCCAAGATCATCAGATTTTAATGCATCTGATTTTGATTTGTCACTGCACCGAGACTTAGATAACACTGATTCTGATATGTTGTTATTATCAGGTTTTTCATTGCAATTTTCGATATTTTCAGGCAACACTTCAGGCCTAGATGTTTGAAAATTTATTTCGTCAAAAATAACGTCCCTAACAGTGACAAATTTAGCGTTTTTAGGGTCCCAAACTTTATATCCGTTTGGTTTATAACCGACCAGTATTCCCTTCCAAGATTTCTCGTCAAATTTAGATTTACTGGTTTTATTATGTACGAAAACTGTGGCGCCAAAAACCTTGAAATATTTAAATTGTGGTTTCTTATCATGCCACAATTCATACGGTGTTTTTGATTGAACAAGGGCTCTTGAAGGCGTTACATTAATTAATCGAACTGCCGTTAAAACGGCTTCACCCCAAAATATTTTATTTAATTTGGCACCACTAAGCATGGATCGCGCTTTTTCAGTAATAGTTCGTACCATTCGTTCCGATACACCGTTTTGCTGCGGAGTTCTCGGAACCGTCAGATGATAAGTTATGCCTTTATCGACACAATAATTTTTCATCTCGCCGGATAAATATTCGCCCCCATTATCGCAGTATAAATTTACTATTTTCAAATTGAACTTTGCCTCACATTTATTAACGTAATCTTTAAATGCATTGAATACCTCTGATTTGTGCGTAATCAAATATACAACACAGTAATGAGTATATTGGTCAACAAAAAGGACAAAATAATTTTTATTGTCTACCGTGGAAGGAGTGATTGGGCCACAAACATCGGAATGAACAATAAATAAAGGTCGAGTAATGTGTTCTTTATTTTTAACCTGATTAAACGGTAATCTTGCTTGTTTTCCGTTTATACAAGCTTCGCACAGACTATCATTTGGCTCAACACATTGAATTTGATGAGCGTCTTCAATCATATTTTTACTTTTCAATTCAATGAATTTATTTTTACTGATATGGCCCAAACGCTGATGCCAAAGAGTATAGTCTGTGTTACAAGCTTGGTATGGACGGGGATCAGGAATTGCCATATTTATTGATACTGCAAAATCTACAGCAATCAAGTTATTCAGAGACTTACCCCTCATAACGGTTTTGCCGTTTTTGCATACTTTGGATCCTTCTTGGTCGAAAATTATGGTGTAGCCAGCACGCTGCATCTTCCGCACCGACAGCAGGTTGTAAGGAGCATCTGGGCAGAACAGCACACCTTCCAGAAATCCTTGCACGCCCATGTCGCTCGTCACCTTCATTGTTCCTCTTCGTGTAGCTAAAATAAATGCACCGTGCTTAGCAACTGATACTTTTAAAGGTGGATTGAGAATTGTGTAATTATAAAACAGATCCGACCTGTTAATAATGTGGTCCGATGCTCCCGAGTCCAGAACAAATCTCACGTTGTCGTCTTGAACACCATCTTGAACATCATCTTGATAGTCGCCCGTCATAAAGGCGAAACCAGCAAAATCGTCAGGCTTCTCTTGATTCAATTCGACTTGTTGAACTGTCCGTGTCCTATTTGTTTCGTTTTGTTTTTCTTGAATCATTTGTTTAAAATAATAGCAATCCCTCTTTGCATGACCTTTTCGTCCACAATGGTGACATTTCAAAATGTGGGTATTTTTCCAGGTTTTGTTCTTGAAATTTCTACGATTAGTATTATTATAGTGATTTGACGGTTTAGGTTTATCGACTCGTTTCTTATTTGAACTGTGGGGTTTATGCTCAACGTGAAGAACTTTAGAGCTTGTATCTGCACTGTCGTTTTTCAATTTAACCTCATGGTCTAACAATCTTGTTTTCACGAACGCCAAAGTTAAACTATCTTCAGATAACGTCTCAATTGCAGTGATTATGCCGTCGTAGGTTGAAGGTAGTGTTAATAACAAGTGGGCTACCTTATCGGTCTCCTCCAATTTAGCTCCAGCCGAGAGTAGTTCTGTGATCAAATCGTCGAAGATGGCAAAATGTCGGACTAAACTGATATCACCTTGTAATTTCAAAACTAACAGCTTTTTTCTCAGAGCTAGTTGAGTTGCAATACTTTTGCGCTCATAAAGGGCGTCTAACTTTTGAAATATTTCTCTGGCGGAAGACTCGTCACGTGCGAAACCGAGATAAGAATCAGCAAGATATTCGACAATAATGCTTTTTGCAATGCGGTTATTTTTACTCCAATCACTTGTAGGTATCAGGTGATTTTCGTCCACAACGTTCAAAACGTCCATTTCACTTAATAGTGCGCGAACTCTAAATTTCCACACACTATACTTTTCACCGTCGAAAGGTTTTATATTCCGCTTTGTTTTAAGGTTATCCATCGCAAGCACGTTTTCAAAGATTTATACTTTTAGATTTTTATTTATTTAATGTTTTAGTAGTTGATGAAATTAATTTATAATATGACGTTACTTTTTAAAACACGTGGCCTGGGCCCATAACCTTTTGAAAAGGTAGGGTACTATGCCAGGATTGAATTGAATTTAAATACTGAATTTGATTAAATTGTTTTAATTATTTATTTTAATTTTATTTGTATACTGGGAAGCTAGAACACGTCTATCCTAGAGAACAGCCTGGATCAGAATGAGAATGGGTGAACGAGTGACTACCTGATATAGTCAAAGAATGAATTAGAAGAAACCTTCACTCAACCAATCACCCTCATTCGTTCCTTTAATAAAGTAGTCAAATCAGTTACTTTTATTTACAGAATAAGTTAATTTTTGTACAACAAATAAAGCATACTTTATTAACTATAAATTATACAATAAAAATCAACAGTAGCAAGTGCCATTAAATGTTCAGCGGTAGAGAAAAGTCTGAGAAGGGAAGGAGTCAACAAGACAATAGCGCTATGGATAGGAAAATTGCTCAAGTGTAGATCTATAAAGGCGACACTGGGCGGAATATAAAAAGTCAATTGGTCCTAAAAGAGGTTTCCCACAGGGTGGACTTGTACTCATTAGTGAAAAAAATAAGGGGGCCTATATATGCAAGCTTACTCCGATGACGGAGTGCTATATAGTCGAACGTAGACCGGTACTAAGCACCATAAGGGACATAATGGCCAGTAGTATCCAAAAAGTGCTGGAATGGTGCAGAGAGAGAGACTGGATTTAAATCCATCAAAAACGAAGCTCGTGTTATTCACTAACAAAAGGAAGACAGAAGAGATGAGGCCCATAAGGGTACATGACAAGGAGCTGGAGTTAGTAAACGAGCAAAAGTATCTGGGGGTGACTCTGGGTAGCACGCTCAGGTACAAAACTCATGTAAAAGAACAAACGGCGAAAGCCATAAGAACACTGTATCAATACAAAAGAGCGGTGTGAAGGAAGTGAGGGTTAAAGTCGAGGATATTGGAATGGATCTCCAAGGCGATAATACTTCCCGAGCACTATATGGAGCGGTGGTCTGGTGGCACAGAGCACATATTAAGAAATATCAGAGGTACCTAGCAAAGGTGCAGAGGCAACCCGACACACGCCTTAGAGGTAATACTAGGTATAAAGGCGCTACATATAGAAGCGGAAAAGAGGGCTATGGAACAGTGGTACCGAATGAAGGCATACAAGGAATGGAGAGGAAATTGCGTACACAAGCGACACGAACTAATACAAGATAGGGTACGGTCTAAAATGGAAATAATGGTAACTCACAATGACCTCATAAAGAGGAAGAAGATATTCGATAAGAAATATAGAGTACATATTGGGGAGAGGGACAACTGGAAGGTAAACATCGCACATCCAACGTTTATATGCTTCACTGGCGGTTCGATAAGAAGCTCCACAGGTCTAGCTGGAGCAGGCATAACTACTATATAGTTATCCCGAAATTGGTAGAAAAGGTATCTGTCCCACTTGGTAGGTATACGAGTGTGTTTCAGGCAGAAGTCTGTGCCATACTACGGTGCGTAAGGCTCATAAAGGAGCAAGTGCAGCAGACGAGGGCCGTGGTCATATACACGGATAGTCAGGCAGCAGTGAAGACGCTAAAGAAGCCAGCGACAAAATCTTCTTTGGTACAGGAATGTAAGGAGACAGGAACTAAACTCGCTTGGAAGTTTGGCATTCAAAGGCGCTTTGAAAATACATTGTTGATTTGACTGAAAATTGTTTGATTTAATACCCTTATGAATCTTATGATATAGTAAATCGTCATTACCATACACCTAGTATCATCGCCATCCATTAAAAAATCATAACCATGGCATGGTCGTCATCACCATCTCGTGTAAAATATTTTTGATGCCTTTAATTTCGAAATTATGCATCAAATTAGTGTGGAATCATAACAAGATACTCTAATAAATATAACTTAACAATTCTAGATACATATTTATGCATTTAATTAATAAAAGAAAAAAAATATTTTTTTGTATGGTGAAAATTTTCTTGATGAAATCCACCCATGTCCTCTCCATCAATCATTGTGCTAAGCCTTGGTGTCATTATATTTATGTAGGCGACCGTAGGAGCAGCAGCCATGAAAGCTGAGGTGCGGATTCGATTCCCATCTTGAATATTTTCAGAACAAGATTCGAGTTTCAATTAACAAAGTACCTAACCATGGTGATATTTTCAGTTTTCTGATAAAATCGTATGACGTGATTAATGGACAGGTGTTGCAAAGGTGTCTTAAGTATATGAGTTTGGAGCCACTCGCTACGCTCAGGAGAAAAAAGTTAGTTGCTAAGCTGAAAGATTCAGCACAGACCTACAACAGACAGGCTGAGTGGCTTAGACATCAGCCGCGAAAGCTGAGGACGTGGGTTCAAATCCCACCTCCGGCGTAGGAACAGTTTGGTATATGACATCTAATATTTTTAATTTTTAATTACATTCTAAACTGAATCCTCCCACTTCCAATAACCTAGTTTGTTAGTAAATACGACGCAATATGGCCGATACCGCATTGACGTCACAGGATTTCAATTTATAGGGTTCCATTTATTGCTTGAGAGGGTTCAATCAGATAATTATTTTACGCGCAGCGACAAATTTTCTCGCGCAGCTGTGGCCGGCGATAACATGCAAGGGACTGAAAAGCGCTCTGATTTTCTTGATATTTGCTTAAGTGTGGTACGAAATTTAAACCACGCAGTTGGGTCGATTGCTAAAAATGTGTTCATAATAAAAGGCCTTTAATGAAAACAATATTTGTGTTAGTTTTTAGTAAAACGTCCCACTTTGTCGCTTACCATAAAGACGAGATTTCCTTGTATCTTCATATGAATAAACTGACAAAGCGGCTTTATGGCAAACAACAAAATGGGACGTTCACAAAACTCACTCACATTTAACGTCATAATTTTTGTGTTAAAGAAGTTAAATTTTGTGTAGCAGCGGCCCTACCGCGAAAAACGAAATTCGTAAATTTCGAGGATTTGTCTTGCTCACTCGAATGATGCCTTCGTTTGAGTGACAGAGAAAAATCCTCGAAATTTACGATTTTCGCGGTTGTAGGCCAGCTTTTGCCGCTGAAAAAGGACGAATTCAAATTTTCTATGAGCGATCAACAATACCTACGCATTTAATCTTTCAAAATTTTTTTTTTACTACTTCCTTTTACTACTGCCGAAAGTTGTTGGACAGTGTACTTTCGTAACACAATTAATTGACGCGATCGTGATATTTGTTTTGATTAAGACCTTAACCCTTATTAGGACAGAGATTTTTTTTTCTGCAACTGAGAAACAGAGGTCAATTTATAAATAAGTTTGGCACCTGGATTCAGAAAATGCATGTGAAAAGTGGAGGGGGTAAGTGGAAGGGGGTGATTTTTGGTGGGAAATTATTTCCCCTTGTTCAATGAAGACTAAGAGAAAAATGGCCTTAGAATTCCAGATTTTTTTGTTTCATTGCAGTTTTTTTAATGATTTTTAATATTTCGGTTTAAAAAAATGCGAATTGATTTGTGCTAAATCATCAATTCATCACCATCGAAGTCAGTTACTCGAAACATTTGATCTAAATGCATTATGTATCATGATTTCATCATCGGGCTTACTTAGGTAAGTTTCTGATAGACCATCGCCGTAAAATTCGTCATCGTCAGAATCAATATCATCTGATCATCATCATCATCATCATCAGCCAATTGACGTCCACTGCTGGACATAAGCCTCCCCCAAAGAGTTCCACAAAGATCGGTCGTGAGCAGTCCGCATCCATTGGACACCCGCACCAGGTCATCGCTCCATCTTGTGGGGGGCCTTCCCACGCTGCGCCGTCCAGTGCGTGGTCGCCACTCGAGAACACGCCGACCCCACTGGTCATCGGTCCTCCGGGCAATATGGCCAGCCCACAGCCACTTCAACCTGGCGATTCTTCGGGCTATGTCAGTCACTTTCGTTCTTCTGCGGATCTCGTCACTCCTGATGCGATCTCGCAGAGAAACCCCGAGCATTGCCCTCTCCATCGCTCGTGGAGTGACTCTGAGCCTCCTAATTAGTCCCATAGTGAACGACCACGTTTCAGATCCGTAAGTAATCACTGGCAACACACACTGGTCGAAGACTTTCGACTTGAGACACTGCGGTATATTGGACGAGAAGATATTGCGTAGTCTCCCGAACGCCGCCCAACCAAGTCTGATTCGACGATTGATCTCCTTCTCGAAGTTGGACTTACCCAGCTGGACTGTTTGTCCCAGGTATACATATTCGTCAACAACTTCGAGTGGAGTTGGCATCACATGGACGTTCGACATGATCTTCGTTTTGTCCATGTTCATCTTAAGACCAACATCTTCAGAGACTACTGAGATCATAGTACTTAAGTCCTCCATGATCTCAGCCATGACTACTATATCGTCGGCAAACCGAAGGTGAGTGATGTACTCGCCATTGATGTTAATGCCAAATCCCCTCCAGTCTAGAACCTTGAAAACATCTTCCAGTGCAGCGGTGAATAATTTAGGAGAGATAACATCTCCTTGTCTTACTCCCCGCTGCAATGGAATTGGTTTCGAGTTCCGGTCCTGGAGGCGAACTGACATATTGGCGTTCTCGTACAGGCACTTCAGCATTTCAATGTACCGGTAGTCTACTTGGCACCGCTAGAGAGACTGTAGTACAGCCCAGGTCTCGATCGAATCAAAGGCTTTTTCGTAGTCCACAAACGCTAAGCAGAGGGGCAAGTTATACTCCTCGGTCTTCTGTCGTCGAGCCTGCGTGTGAGACGGTTTGTGATTATGGCAAACCCCCCCCCTAAAATATGATGAGTACAATAAAAAAATGGCCCCGAAGTACCGGCGACTCCCGGTGCTCTGGCTTTGGTAGCGGTCAGGGCACTAGCGGAGTCAGGGGTGCGAAGAATCATCTGATAAGTCTGATAAATTGTAAAAATGGTCTACTACATCTTCTATCTCCTTCCTACGGAATATTTTCTTAGGCGGTGTTATTTTGTAGTGAATTTAAAAGGAATATAAAACAATAATAAGAACATCAGGATAACGTACAAATCACAAATCAATAACCTACATGCGTGGTAAAAAGTTATAAACGGGTACTGATTGAGTACATCTGAGTGAAAAAAAATCAATAAAACGTTAATTTTAGTGAAATTCGTATTATAACACAATCATTCGATTAAAATTTTCGAAAACGTATTATATGACCACTTTTGCAATCATTTTTTTAATGCCATGAATGAACAAAGGGAATTATTTTCCCACTTGGACGTTTAACTTCAAAGGACAATTTACTAGGAAAATCAATAGTTTGAAACAGTATTTTATATTTGTAATAACAACTAATACATTATATTTTATGAAACTGGCAGCAAAAACTTCTTACCAGATTTTTTTTTCTTAAATCCAAGCACACTTCGCCGACAAACACCGTTTTTTACAATTTTTCACTATCTTTGACTTTGACATTGACAGTTGTTGACATATTGAAGATTGAGTGAAAAGTGTTGCCAATAAAATAAATCGAATGTTAACCAGGGTCCCGTTTTATAAAGTTACAAGTTACAATTTTACAGGCGTTTACTGGCAACACTTGCCCCGTTTTTTACAATTTGCGTTTTATAAAAGTACTATGTTACAATTTTACAAGTTACAGGTACAAGTGCCTGTAGCTCAGCCATAGACAAAAATACAGGAGTTTAATAGTTTTAAATTCGTAATCGAACAAGTGTTTTATAAAAATATTGTAAATAACAAGTGTAGGTGTGGTAGACTTGTAACAAAAACTGACGTACGTCTTGAGTCCTGTAACCGCAACTACAAGTGCAATTTTCCCAGTTATTTCGTGTGCTACAGACGTTTGCTCGTAATACTGTTGAAATTATTCGCTTTCTGAGATTCTTCATAGTTTTGGCCAACTACCACGAACTCCGAAAACCGTAAACGACGATTTGTCTTTGTCACTTCTAGCAAGGCGATATTAGCATAAGGTCTAAAGTTGTATACATTATTATATTTATTCCCTTGACTGTACCCCGATAGCGTTGACCGAGACTGTTTCAGCTCCTAATAAATTTGGACTTCGGAG
This sequence comes from Thaumatotibia leucotreta, assembly GCA_025490895.1. NCBI lineage: Eukaryota > Metazoa > Arthropoda > Insecta > Lepidoptera > Tortricidae > Thaumatotibia > Thaumatotibia leucotreta. The sequence goes on from JALPQI010013903.1 coordinate 20,791, forward strand.
TCGGACACCGTACGACTTCAAAGAGCAAATGAACTCCACACAAATTTAGAACATCTCTCTCATCGTTTTATTTTCGCTAATTTCGAGGATTTGTCTCTGTCACTTTAATGAAGCCTTCGTTGGAGTTACGGCGAAAAATCTTCGAAATTTACTAATTTTGAATTTCGCGGTAGAAGGGCTGGGTCGCGTTTTATAAAGTTACAATTTACAATTTCGCTGTTTGCCTCTCTAACGCACACACGTATTGGCTAGAAAGAGAGGCAAACAGCGAAATTGTAAATTGTAACTTTATAAAACGCGACCCTGATTTTCCATCAAAATAAACATATATAATCTGTGGATACGATTATTTATGTCAGTTTTTATTTTTAATTAGTGATGTCCGTCACGCCTGTAGATGTTACTTGTAATCGAGATATACCATGGTTCATTACAATTGTAAATTTTTGTGTGTATTTATAAAACACCTGTAATAGTTCATAGTGCATTACAGGTTCCTGTAACCTGTACACTTGTAACCTGTATCTTGTAACTTTAT
>JALPQI010013904.1:0-44921 GCA_025490895.1 Thaumatotibia leucotreta
ACATCTTACACAAATCAACCTAGTCCCACGGTAAGCTCAATTAAGGCTTGTGATGTGGGTACCAGGCGACGATATATATAATAGATAGATACGTATAGATACTTAGATACATACACAGCCATGACCAAGGAACAAACATTTGTGATAAATAAATACACAAAGAATGCCCTCGCCGGGATTCAAACCCGAAACCTCCAGCTTCGTAGGCAGGGTCACTACCAACTAGGCTACAGGGGCTTCCCGGTACCTTAATAAACACAGTATGGAGAATATTCCCAAATGAAAACTTTCCCCATAATGGGGGATTACCGAGTACACTCCACTTCAATGAAATTTAAACTTAAAGCACTATTCCTGACGAAGCAAGGTTCAGAATTAAATTTATAGAAAATGGTATGGTGGGCCTCACCAGGATATCTTTCAGTATCTCTGTTAGAGATGTGCCACTCCCGGTATCTAACCCAAAACTATAAGGGCAATATCCCCAAATGGCAACCTTTCCTATAATTATATCTCCCATCTACAATCTCTGTGTATCTAATTATTATATAGACTGTTACTACTTAAGAACCTGCTACATGAGCCATATTTTCAAGTATAGCGTAATTGATTGAGCTTAATCATTGGACTAGGTTGATTTCTGTGAGAATTTCTCATGATATTTATGTATTTTAATAATTAATAGTAGGTACCTAATACCTAAAGAAAATAAAATAAAATAAAAAACATAATATTTTCTTCGGTTACCGCGAGGATTACTCATGAAATAAAACTATGAAAACGGATAAACTCGCGTATATTAACTGTCGGATGTCCGCAGACCACGAACCCTGTAAAGTGTTCGAAACGTCGGAATGAAGTTAAAATTAGTTAATATACGTGAGTTTATCCGTTTTCATAGTTTTATTTCATAAAAAAACATGTTATACAAATCAACCTAGTCCCATGGTAAGCTCAATTAAGGCTTGGGAACGATATACTTGTATATAAATATAATAGATAGATACATATAGATACTTAATTACATACACAGACACAACCAAGGGACAAATATTTATGATAAACTAATACACAAATAATGCCCTCTCCCAAATTCGAACTCGGAACCTCTAGCTCCAAAGGCAGGATCAGGAGAATCACAGAAGCTGAGAAATATTATTATATTGATGAATGATGATTATTTTGTATTATTATATAATATAAAACTAAATAATACTAAATATTATTATAATACGTATTTTATGAATAAAGTCATAACAAATTCTTAATGCTAAAATCCAGGTCATATGTCCGATGCCCATTGGCTACCTAATGATAAACTTAATCAAGCCAGTGGCACAGAAGCGGACACATTCCCTGATAAATGGATGATAAATGCAGCAGCCATTACAGCTCAGATAAACTATGATGTAATTGTGTAGGCATTGTAAAATTAACAACAATATTATGTCCTTTAAATTATCATTGACTAGCTACTGGCTTTAAGTACCTACCTATTTTTAAATATAAATTTTATCTCAGAGTTACCTCATTTTATTTGTATTGGAATTTGTAACAATGTATCTATTAAAATAATATATAAGCCCGTCTAAATCATTTTTTAAATTTAAACCTTTTATCAAGTACCCTACAATAGATGATGATATGTAATTGTGTATAAAAGCATGTTTACAGGTGGCATTAAATATGAGGAAAATGTTGTACATGTAGTCACACATTATAGTCAAATTAGCCTAGATCTTCATGATATAACTAAATTGAGGTAAATTATTAGTATGATGAATGGTTAGACACATTGATACTGTTACTGGATAAGATTGTTACATGGTACTGGATAAGAGACAGCAACAATAACATTCTGCATTAAATGTGAACAATTGAAATCTATAAAAAATTGCATCTCATATATTTCTAAGAATAGAGTATTCAATTAAAACAGCAAAGGTGTTATTTTTGTAATTGACTAGCACTAAAAATGAGGAAACATATGAAAACATAGATTGAACTTCTATGAATTAGCTACATTTGCATATTATTCATGCCTGGTCATAGATGTTTCTTATAATTATTACATAGACCTAACTTGTTGTTCAATTGGCTGTAACTATGTGAGTCACCGATCAAATTACAACAACAAGAAATAACAAACTTTAAGATCAAGGAGTTTGTAAACAGGCTTTGTATTTATTGACAATAAGACATTTTGCTTTCTCATTATCTTACTATTAAATTAATACAAATAAATGTTGTCATTGTTGGAATTGATTGTTTAATATGTAATATACATAGTAAAATAATATCTTTAAAAAGGTAAAATTACTATGGCCCATGCTAGAAATAAAAATCTTTATAATTATTTGACTATTTGTTTGAGGATAACACAATATAAATAATTATTTTATTAATAATGAACATAATATTTATGTCAGTCATGCTCCCTGATGTCTTGATACTCCTAGATAGGTAATACTACTCTTGTATCACTCTACATTGTCCTGTGTGTTCCTAATAGCATGTCTTACATGGGAGTTGTTTTTTCTTGCTATAGGGTAGGGATAGGATCTTGAAGTAGGTATAGGGACTCTAAAACAAACAAGAAGAAATAGTGCTTTCAATGAATATAAATTAGGTGAATGTAGAAAATAATAATGAACCTATTATGACCATACAGATATTAGTCTAATTTACCATTTCTCTCTGACAAGACGAACATTGTGAAGTTGCACGAAAATTGAAACAATACATAAATATACATTTGTAAGACTTACCCGATTGATTTATTCAGCTCGCAAAGAAAAGAAATCCCTTTAAAATACACAATCACAAAACACTGCAGAGTCAAATCGAACTGGCTCAATCACAACCACAGTAGCCAAAACCAGATCACACAAAGGATCAGACTGTTCCTCGTAAGTTTAAACCCACTGAAATCACTACATACACTTATCAACTACTGCCCACGGATTTAATATTAATTTACGATATTAAATCAAAACAGTCCGATTACCGTAAAAGATAACATTAAACGTCAAAACAACAATACGATTCACTGACAGCAAAGTTAACCTCACTCGCGCGTAAAAAACGTCAATGCAGAGAAAGTGAACGAAAGTGGAAATCGTATTTAAAAATAAATTGGGTCTAACAAGCCCTTTCAAAATAAATAAAATGACTTTATTTGTGAATATTTAGCAAAATGCCTTCAGTAAATTTAAAAATACGATATCGCGCAGTCGGACTGCGCAGAGGAGCGCAGAGCAAAGTTCGGGCGACTCTAAAGGTGTTGTGCGGTGACTGACAGCCGATACGCTGCCGACCGAGCTGAATGAATTGCTCGCACTCACAAATAATCGCAATCGAAACAATCACAAAATTGAAATGTAAACGGAGGAACATAATCGGATATCGAGCATCTCAATGCTCGTGATTAGTCAGGCACAGTTTTTGGTTGCTATTGCGAAGAAGGAATTTTGTTTTAGACGCTTTGAAGCAGCACTCGTTCAGAGCATAGGTACCTACAGATATCTTTTAACCACACAAGTTGCAGAATACTGTTTTGTAATTGTTTTGAAATTAAATTAGCTCATAAAGATAGAGATACTGTTAGAACCTCTATACTTACTTTAAACTTTTATAATAGGTATGTCAAAGAAGAAAAAGTAAGTTGTCACTATTATGTCTTCATTGTTTTAAAATATTGTTTGAATATGGTTTGAATTGTTAAAAGTGTATAATAAAATGTTATTTATTCTTATCAAAATGTTTTCCTAGTCTTCGACATTTAAAACAGGTTATGGGAAAATATTATGGGAAGATTTTTGATGGAAGATTTTAAGTAAATATTACTTAATTTATTACCTGGAATTATTGTGAGTAATTTTACGATACTAAAGTAAAATATTATTTTACGAGATGGCTACTAACGATTTGTTGGATAATTTAATAGTAAGTACGACCTCACATAATTCAATTGCCAAACTTGAAGGCATTAATAATTATGGAACATGGAAAGGACTACCTATGCGTCAAAATGGACCAAAAACCAACAGAGCTGGGAGTAGTGTCATTAAAAAGGTCTGTTTATGTACTTTATTTCATTCTATGGGTGCAAAGTTGAATTCCATTGGATAATTTTGTATGAGTAAGGCGTTCTGCGGGTACCCTCTAAGTAAATCACCGTCGTTCAGACACCATTCCTCATAGTATTTACTCTGACTAAAATACAAATATCTCAGTTTTGCCATGGAATTGAACATAGTGCCCGTAGAATGAAATGAAATAAATGTAAATACCTATTTAATGACACCACTTTCAGCTCTGTTGGTTCTTGGTCCACTCTCCATACAAATATGCCCATGGTCCTTTCAAATGAAATTACTGTTAATTGACCATGCATTATGGGAGTTTGTGGATGGTACGGGTGATGCCGCAAAGTATCCATCTAAAGATCAAAAGGCGTATGCCAAAATATGTTTGAACATACAGCCAATATGCTACCCGCATGTTAAGAATGCCAAAACAGCTTTAGATGCTTGGAAGAACTTGAAAGCTGCATATGAGAACTGTGGTATCAGCAGAAGACTTTCTTTGAAAAGAAAATTAGCTCAAATAAAGTATGAAAATCATAGTTGTATGGATCATTATTTAGGAAGCATCATGTCTGTGGTTCAAGAATTAACAGACATTGGCTGCAGCATCGATGATGAAGAATTGGCAGAACTCATGTTGATTGGCTTGCCAACTGAATTCGATCCTCTGATTATGGCAATGGAAGCTTCTAATACTAAGCTGAAGTCTGATTTTGTCAAATGTCAATTAATTCAAAGCGAATTTAAGAAACAGTCGAATAGTTCAAATTTAGAACAATCTGAAAAGATTTTATTGACAAATAGTAAATTTGTACCTATCTGTCACAACTGTCATGTCAAAGGACATATTAAGCCACAATGTCCGAAGTTGAAGAAGAATTTAAAGAAAACTTCTAATTCACCTCAAGATGCCTCTTCGTCTTCATCTGAAAAGGGAATTACCACTTCTTTATATTCAAATGAAACTGCTTTTATGAGCAACATTTGTGATCGTGATAGTTGGGTCCTAGATTCGGGCTGCTCTAGTCATATGACTAATAGGAAGGATTGGCTATGTAATTATTCTTCTGATATTAAATCCCAAATCACTACAGCTAACAATGATAAGATATATAGTGAAGGTGTAGGAGATGTTCATGTAACTTTAAGTGACAACAATGTTAAAGTCATTAAAGATGCTTTGTATATTCCAAAAGTAGCAGCAAATCTTTTGTCGGTTAGCAAGATAGCAGCAAAAGGTTACGTTTTAATATTTGACGTTAATAAGTGTAATGTTTACAGGAGGGATAATGTGTCCGTGTCCGTTGCTGGTTCCTGTGAGCTACAAGCTACTAATGTGGGTGGAATTTACAAAATTGATGAAGGACTGGAATGTTATTCAACTTCATCTAATAACCAAGAGCCTAATATGTTAACCGGAGGTAAAGCTTTTGTATCTGGCACCAATTTGTTGGAGCTATGGCATCGCCGCTTAGAACACTTAAGTTTTAAAGGTATGTTAGCCCTTCGTGATTCATTAGCCTGCGGTATTAACTTTCCAAATGGAGATTTAAACTCATGTCCACCTTGTATTGAAGGTAAACAGAAAAGTAAATCTTTTCCTCGTGGTCAGGCTCACAGAAGCGTGACAAAGTTGGATTTAATCCACACTGATATTTGTGGACCGATGTCCGTTAACAGTTGGAGTGGTAGTCGGTATTTTATAAGTTTCACCGATGATTTTACGCGAAAATCTTTTATTTATTTTTTGGATCGTAAGGATCAAAATACTGTTTTGAAAACATTCATAGATTTCAAAAATGTGGTAGAAAACCAAACCGATCTAAAGATCAAGCGTGTCAGAAGTGACAATGGCACTGAATTTTGCAACAAAAGTTTCGAAAATTATTTTAAGCAATGCGGTATAATACACGAAACAACTGTTCCGTATACACCTCAACAAAATGGCGTATCGGAGCGTCTGAATTTAACTCTTATGAATAAAGCAAGATCAATGTTGCAAGACGCTGGCTTAGGTAAAAAATATTGGGCTGAAGCAGTCAATACTGCTTGCTATTTAAAGAATCGTAGTCCAACAGCTGCTCTCAAAAATACTACTCCTGAAGAGCTCTGGACTGGTTCAAAAGTTAATCTCAGCCATCTTAAAGTATTTGGTTGTAAAGCATATGCTCTTACTCCACAGTGTCAACGCACAAAACTTGATCCTAAATCAAAACCCTATATTATGTTAGGATATTGTGATCATACAAAAGGTTATAGACTTGGTGATCCTACTGATGGCACCAAAATGATTAAAGCTCGTTCGGTAGAGTTTATTGAAAACGTTAGGGGTATTGAACTCAAGACTAATACGTCAAATAACTATTCTAATAATATGATTAATACTATTGAAGTGACCGTTCAGAATCAGGCAAATCCTCAAGCAGACATTAATATTGAATCTGATATTGATGATTATGATACACCAAATGTTTCTATTGAGTCTGTTATTCCGGATGCTGATAATGGCGAAGCTTCTGTAGATCATTCTAATAGTGATGATTCTATTAATAATCATATTGTTGATGAAATGATTCCTTCTGAATCATTAAATGTTTCTGATTCACATGCAGATGACACTATAGTTTCTGAAAACATAGAGCCTGCATCTAATGTAGACAGCAATCAAGAGATCGCAGAGCACTCTCGACCTGTACGTACACACTGTCTTCCTACTCGTTTTAAAGATTATGAGATGAACTACTTCTCTGAAATAGGTCTCTTAGGAAGAAGTGAACCTCGAACTTATCTTCAAGCCATAAAGTCTGATAAAAGTGCAGACTGGTTAGAGGCTATGCAGGAAGAATACACATCTCTTATGTCACATAACGTTTGGGAGCTCGTAGACCGTCCTAAAGATTGTAACGTAATAAAATGTAAGTGGGTTTTCAAAGAAAAAGTTAATCCCAATGGAAATTTTGAAAAATTCAATGCACGTTTGGTTGCTAAGGGATTTACCCAACAACACGGTGTTGACTTTGAAGAAACCTTTGCACCTGTCGTTAGACATTGCACTTTACGTTTACTTTTGGCAATCGGTGTTCAAAATGACATGGATATTGAGCATGTTGATGTTAATACAGCATTCCTCAATGGGGATCTCAATGAGCGCATTTTTATGGAGCAACCACCCGGTTTTGTGATTGAGGGGCAGAATAAAGTCTGTTTACTTAAAAAGAGTTTGTATGGACTCAAACAGGCTAGTAGAGCTTGGAATGAAAAAGTTCACAAAGTTTTAGTCAGCAATGGCTACAAACAACTCAAAACTGAGAAATGTGTTTACTTTAAAAATAAGGTAATAATAGCTTTATATGTGGATGATTTCTTTATATTCAGTTCTAATGAAAATGAAAAGAAACTGCTTTACAGTTTGCTCAGTGCTAACTTCAAAATTAAAATACTGGGACCTGTAAAACAAGCCTTAGGTATGAATGTAGAGAGAAACCGTGAGCAAGGCACACTGAAATTAAGTCAATCTGAATACGTGAAAAACCTCTTGATGAAATTTGGCATGAATGAATGTCGTAGCACAAAAACTCCAATGGAAGTTAATTTTAATCTTCCAAAGGCAGATAAGGTTGATACTAGATTTCCTTATCAGGAAATAATAGGCAGTTTAATGTATCTCGCCGTTTGTACTCGTCCTGATATAGCGTATGCCTGCAGCAAACTTAGCCAATATAACACATGTTATAATGAGTCACACTTTAATGCAGCAAAGCGAGTTTTACGATATCTATCGGGTACAATTGACTACGGACTCAATTTTAAAAGAGGAAGTAATGACGTGGAAATTTCATCCGACTCAGATTGGGCGGGGGATTCCAACGACAGAAAATCGTATTCTGGTTTTGTTACTAGGTTGGGTAGTTGCATCGTTAACTGGTACAGTCACAAGCAACAAAATGTAGCCTGTTCAAGTACCGAAGCTGAATATTATGCTCTTGGCAATTCTGTTAAAGAGGCAAAATTCATTCGCAACATTTTGCAAGAATTAAACTTTAGAGAGCTATCTGAATCAAATGTGATTACTATTTATAATGATAATCGCAGCACTTTAAAAATGGTTGAAAATGAATGTTTTCGTAGGACCAAACATATAGATGTTCACCATCATTTTATTCGCGAATGTATAGATCGGAAGTTGATTCGTTTGCTTTACAAACCTTCTTCTGAGCTGGAGGCAGACCTCTTTACAAAGGCTTTACCCAAGGTGAAACATAATTACTTTGTTAAGTGCTTAGGCTTAATTTAAATAATTATTTTTGGAGTTGAGTTCAATTTATTCTACTCTCGCATTATGCTGGATGCTCACATGACTCGAGTAAGGGGCAGTGTTAGAACCTCTATACTTACTTTAAACTTTTATAATAGGTATGTCAAAGAAGAAAAAGTAAGTTGTCACTATTATGTCTTCATTGTTTTAAAATATTGTTTGAATATGGTTTGAATTGTTAAAAGTGTATAATAAAATGTTATTTATTCTTATCAAAATGTTTTCCTAGTCTTCGACATTTAAAACAGATACACACCTTCTACCACCTACCCAATGGGGATGGGCCCGAGGAAACGATGACTTCCTAAAACCAGTAACAACCAACTACCTACCCTACCCAGTCGCACTAGACTCTCAAAATCATATTTTGCCAGTGCCAGTGCACAACTATGGGATGCAATGCCGCTGCCGGAATGAAGAATGCTCCCTTGATTATCTGTGGTGTATCATCATCATCATCATCAGTCTGTGAACGGCTACTGCTGAGCATAGGCGTCTCTTCGCGTACGCCATTCGTCCCGGCCAATCTTACCCAGAAGCGACGCACAGATTACCTACGTAATATCGTCGGCCCTTCGAGCTGGAGAACGTCTGGCGCTTTTTTTCCTTGAACGCTTTTTTTTCGATTAGGTTAGGTACCCCGGCTTATTCACTAACGGAGCTCCTATCGAAGTTATTGTTGATGACAAAGATGACAGACAAAATATTATTTCGTAACACAAAAATTGTGACAATAAAATTAAATTTTCATTAAAGGCCTTTAACTATGTAGAAATTTTTCACAATCGACCCCGACCCGATATACCTACCTAGTTTTGAGCATAGTTGGGAGCTCTTGTACTATAAGTAGTTGGGAAGTTTTACCACATAATATTATGAGCCATGAGCTTCTTATCGCCGCGGCCACGACATCGGTCTAAGCAGGCGACCGGCTTAGCGGAAAACGTATGGTGCTCCCTCTCGTACCCATATCGGCATCCCGCTCCAACTCATGGATTGGTCGCCGTTGTCGTCACCGCTGGTCGCCTTAGACCAATGTCGTGGCCAGGCCGTAAGACTTCTAAAAACTGAAAATACATATTTAGCAAGTAGGTACACAAATAATAATATAATGGCGCTACATTATCCCCTATCCTACTATCGTTTTACTTAGATACACACCTTACATTATTTTAAAATGGCTCTCAAATGTTTCATGGTGTAAAATGGTGACAATCAGTTCCGCAGGTGATTATACTAAAACTCACTGTAGAGAGCTTTAAACATAACGGTGCGTAGTTTTATCTTTCATCAAAACAACCGTTTCATTTCAAATGACTAAAATGTCGTTGACATTGTGCTAATTATCGTTGACAAAGTATTATGTACGTCCAAAAATACAGTTGGTTTTAACGACTAGACTAATTTAAACTTTAATAGATATTTAGAAGATCTACTGGGAGACCACCGACCAGATGGTCCGACGACTGGACGCATCCACTGCTTTGTTGCTGTTCGCCAGACCAGTCCGTCTGGCGAACAGCAACAAAGCAGTGGATGCGACTAGCACAGGACCGAGGAAAGTGGGCTAATAAAGAAGAGGCCTATACCCAACAGTGGGTGGTCACGGGCTGAATAGATAGATAGATAATTAGATACGTACTTAAGAGATTTGCACTATTAGATAGGTTAAGCATTTTCGTGAGAAGAAAATAAAGCAATCATCACATCACATCATCAGCCTATTAAATTAAATACGTACTTACCTATGCGTATGAAGTAGTAAGGAGGTGATTTTAGAATTATAACTAACGTGAGACTCACACATATTCAAATATTTATCACACGGGTTACTCACGTAATTTAAGTCGATAATTGCTCGACATGTTTCGATCCATTTAAGATCCTCTAAATGGATCGAAACATGTCGAGCAATTATCCTATAATTAATAAGGAGGTGATGTCCATAATCGCCACGACGGGCAAGCTGGTTGACGACAGCAGTGTTCATTATGATGACGCTGCTGCTCGTCATCAAATTTTAATAGTGAATGGTCAGTGACTCTTCAATCCCTGGTTACTCTTACGACATTCACGAGTTGAAGTAGGTAGGTACCTTAACCTACACATATGAGTAGGAACCAATCAAATCAAGGATCAAGCAAGTAGCTGATAAAATATTACTTGTAGTGAATTATTATTGAATGATATTCGTTAGCTTCTCTAGCTACATTGCCAAGTATTGCGGATTGATGAATGAAAGAATATTTCTGTGCGCCCCAATTACAAATAGGTAGCCCTTGTTTTAGTCGCGATGCGTTCCTGTAGTGGCATGCGGTTTCGCAACTATATCGTGCGCCAGCAGAAAATGAATAAAAAATAAACAAATACTTGCATCATTTAACTTTCGCACGCTAAAATACGCTTTTACGCACTTTCGGAAGTTCAAAACACAATCTTGGTCTTCACCAACTTAAACCTTGAGTTCCCTTACATTTTTAGCTTAATTTATTGATATTTATAATGTTCTGTGGTGGTTACTTTACTATACTGTGGCACTGTAATCACTGTATAGGTAGGTAAAAGGTATTAAGGTATAACATGACGTCTAAAATTGTTAATATCAATATCTTTTGTGTTGTAGTTGGTCTATATAGTAACAAGGGGTATTAATAAATGATCTATCCTTATACTTAACACGGTACCTTACTTCCTTCCATCCTTCTTCTAACTTACTTAATGAGTTCGAACAAATAATTTGAAATAAAATACCATTATGTTACTATAATATAAATGTTTTATTGGTCCATTTCCATGTAAGATAAGAGTATTTCACAAACGTATACCTACAATACGTACATAAATCAACTTCGACGTAAGACTAAACTCAAATTTACTGTCCTCATTGCAAAATAATGATACGTAAATACACTCGCGGTCAATGAATACGGGTCAGGTGGATTTTTTCATAGAAAAGAATGCAAACATGGCGATAAATAGAGGTCCTTCATAGGCAATAACCCTCATGTAGTTAAAGGTCCTTCATAAATAGGTAGTAGGATTTTATTTCTGTCCTGTAGCGGGACACAGCCACGCGAAGGGATAGAGGACCTTCACGGGCAATAACCGTCATGTAGTTAAAAGTCCTTTATAGATAGGTAGTAGGATTTTATTTCTGTCCCGGTTCGGTTATAGGATCTTCATAGTCTAATCCTCATGTAGTTAAAGGACCTTCATAGGCGCGACCTTGAGCTTGTTCGCCAGCGCGGCGCTGGAGTCCAATTGCTGCTGCACGTATGCCACGGTGCCGCTCGCGTCGCAGGCCGCGGCGGCTGCGCGCTCCTTGTCTCCTGGTGCCAGCACTGGCTGCCTGGGTCCTTTAGCTTCGTAAGGCCCACCATAAAGTTTTCTTTTAATCGAATTTTGAAACTTGATACATGTCGAATTTCATTTGTTTGCAGAAATTATTTAACAAATGAAATGCTACTTTGTAAATTTTAGCAAAGGTTTGATATTTCACTGAAACGGGGTGTGCATTGTAATGCACATTAGGTCTTACGAGGGCATCTAAAATCGCCTTCTTTACCTTTACTTGAGAAAAGTTGAAATGAAAGCACTGTAATCTTATAATGTATTTTTTTTTATTGGTCCATTTGAATTAAGAATAAGAGTGTCTATTTTACAAACGATTCCTTCATAAACGTCAATTAAGACATTGATGACAATGTTCAGTTGAACCCTCATTTAGAGGACCTTCATAGTCTAACCCTCATGTAGTTAAAGGACCTTCATAGGCGCGACCTTGAGCTTGTTCGCCAGCGCGGCGCTGGAGTCCAGCTGCTGCTGCCAGGCGTGGATCCAGGAGGGGGGCAATGGGGGCACTTGCCCCCCCTCACACTGGACTTTTTTATGGCTAGGTGGTGTTTCAAGTATAAAATGCTATCATATCATAGGGCAGTGCCCCCCCCTCAACGAAGTCCTGGATCCAGTGCCCCCCCTCAACGAAGTCCTGGATCCGCGCTTGGCTGCTGCACGTATGCCACGGTGCCGCTCGCGTCGCAGGCCGCGGCGGCTGCGCGCTCCTTGTCTCCTGGTGTCAGCACTGGCTGCCTGGGTCCTTTGGCCTCTTAAGGCCCACCATACGGTATTCTTTAAGTCGAATTTAGAAAATTGTTATTTGAACTACTTTACTGAAACAGTTTTTTTCAGTTGCTATAATTGTAGCTAGTTTGTGTCTGAATAAAGAATTTTAGAAATATGCCTAAAAAAAAAATTACTGAAACGGGGTGTGTATAGTAATGCACATCTCAAACCGCATTCTTTACCTATATTAATCCGGCGAGCATGAGGTGAAAAAATGTCATTGGAAAATAGACTTTGTCATTATTGACACAAGTCACAGGGGTGGGTATGAGATTCCCTGGGTCATGCTCCCCGGGTTAGAAAGGTGGAAATGAAAGCACTGCAATGTTATTACAATGTAAATATTTTATTGGTCCATTTGAGTATCTATTTTACAAACTATAAAATACACCTTCTTAAACTGCATATACGTCAACATAAGAATGAAACCTATATTTAATATTCGCATTGCAAAACACTGAAGACAATGTTCAGTTGAACCCTCATATAGAGGTCCTTCATAGGCAATAACCCTCATGTAGTTAAAAGTCCTTCATAGGTAGGTAGTAGGATTTTATTTCTGTCCCGGTTCGGTTATAGGACCTTCATAGTCTAACCCTCATGTAGTTAAAGGACCTTCATCGGCGCGACCTTGAGCTTGTTCGCCAGCGCGGCGCTGGAGTCCAGCTGCTGCTGCACGTATGCCACGGTGCCGCTCGCGTCGCAGGCCGCGGCGGCTGCGCGCTCCTTGTCTCCTGGTGCCAGCACTGGCTGCCTGGGTCCTTTAGCCTCTTAAGGCCCACCATACGGTATTCTTTAAGTCGAATTTAGAATCGTTATTTGAACTAATTTACTGAAACGGGGTGTGTATAGTAATGCACATCTCAAACCGCATTCTTTACCTATATTAAGAAAGGTTGAAATGAAAGCACTGTAATGTTATTATAATGTAAATGTTTTATTGGTCCATTTGAGTATCTATTTTACAAACTATAAAATACACCTTCATAAACTGCATAAACGTCAACATAAGAATGAAAACTATATTTAATATTCTCATTTCAAAACACTGAATACAATGTTCAGTTGAACCCTCATATAGAGGTCCTTCATATGCAATAACCCTCATGTAGTTAAAAGTCCTTCATAAATAGGTAGTAGGATTTTATTTCTGTCCTGTAGCGGGACACAGCCACGCGAAGGGATAGAGGACCTTCACGGGCAATAATCCTCATGTAGTTAAAGGACCTTCATAGGCACGACCTTGAGCTTGTTCGCCAGCGCGGCGCTGGAGTCCAGCTGCTGCTGCACGTATGCCACGGTGCCGCTCGCGTCGCAGGCCGAAGCTGCTGCGCGCTCCTTGTCTCCTGGTGCCAGCACTGGCTGCCTGGGTCCTTTAGCCTCTTAAGGCCCACCATACGGTCGAAGTCGAATTTAGAAAATCGTTATTTGAACTAATTTACTGATACGGGGTGTGTATAGAAATGCACATCTCAAACCGCATTCTTTACCTATATTAAGAAAGGTTGAAATGAAAGCACTGTAATGTTATTATAATGTAAATGTTTTATTGGTCCATTTGAGTATCTATTTTACAAACTATAAAATACACCTTCATAAACTGCATAAACGTCAAAATAAGAATGGAACCTAGGTATATTTAATATTCTCATTGCAAAACACTGAATACAATGTTCAGTTGAACCCTCATATAGAGATCCTTCATAGGCAATAACCCTCATGTAGTTAAAGGTCCTTCATAAATAGGTAGTACGATTTTATTTCTGTCCTGAAGCGGGACACAGCCACGGGAAGGGATAGAGGACCTTCACGGGCAATAACCGTCATGTAGTTAAAAGCCCTTTATAGATAGGTAGTAAGATTTTATTTCTGTCCCGGTTCGGTATAGGACCTTCATAGTCTAATCCTCATGTAGTTAAAGGACCTTCATAGGCGCGACCTTGAGCTTGTTCGCCAGCGCGGCGCTGGAGTCCAGCTGCTGCTGCACGTATGCCACGGTGCCGCTCGCGTTGCAGGCCGCGGCGGCTGCGCGCTCCTTGTCTCCTGGTGCCAGCACTGGCTGCCTGGGTCCTTTGGCCTCTTGAGGCCCACCATACGGTATTCTTTAAGTCGAATTTAGAAAATCGTTATTTGAACTAATTTACTGAAACGGGGTGTGTATAGTAATGTAGAACTCAAACCACATTCTTTACCTATATTAAGAAAGGTTGAAATGAAAGCACTGCAATGTTATTAAAATGTAAATGTTTTATTGGTCCATTTGAGTATCTATTTTACAAACTATAAAATATAAAATACACCTTCATAAACTGCATAAACGTCAACATAAGAATGAAACCTATATTTAATATTCTCATTGCAAAACACTGAAGACAATGTTCAGTTGAATCCTCATTTTAGAGGTCCTTCATAGGCAATAACCCTCATGTAGTTAAAAGTCCTTCATACATAGGTAGTAGGATTTTATTTCTGTCCTGTAGCGGGACACAGCCACGCGAAGGGATAGAGGACCTTCACGGGCAATAACCCTCATGTAGTTAAAGGACCTTCATAGGCGCGACCTTGAGCTTGTTCGCCAGCGCGGCGCTGGAGTCCAGCTGCTGCTGCACGTATGCCACGGTGCCGCTCGCGTCGCAGGCCGCGGCGGCTGCGCGCTCCTTGTCTCCTGGTGCCAGCACTGGCTGCCAGGGTCCTTTAGCTTCGTAAGACCCACCATACAGTATCGAATTTTGAAACTTGATATATGTCAAATTTCATTTGTTTGCAGAAATTATTTAACAAATGAAATACTACTTTATTCATTTTAGCAAATTGAATTTCACTGAAACGGGGTGTGCATTGCAATGCACATTAGGTCTTACGAGGGCATCTCGAATCGCCTTCTTTACCTTTACTTGAGAAAAGTTGAAATGAAAGCACTGTAATCTTATAATGTAAATGTTTTTATTGGTCCATTTCAATTAAAAATAAGGGTATCTATACAAACGATAAACACACCTTAATAACCGTCAACATAAGACACTGACGACAATGTTCAGTTAAACCCTCATTTCAGAGGACCTTCATAGTCTAATCCTGATGTAGTTAAAGGACCTTCATCGGCGCGACCTTGAGCTTGTTCGCCAGCGCGGCGCTGGAGTCCAGCTGCTGCTGCACGTATGCCACGGTGCCGCTCGCGTCGCAGGCCGCGGCGGCTGCGCGCTCCTTGTCTCCTGGTGCCAGCACTGGCTGCCTGGGTCCTTTAGCCTCTTAAGGCCCACCATACAGTTTTCTTTTAATCGAATTTTGAAACTTGATACATGTCGAATTTCATTTGTTTGCAGAAATTATTTAACAAATGAAATACTACTTTATTAATTTTAGAAAATTTAATTTCACTGAAACGGGGTTTGCATCGCAATGCACATTAGGTCTTACGAGAGCATCTCAAATACCTTCTTTACCTTTACTTGAGAAAAGTTGAAATGAAAGCGCTGTAATCTTATAATTTATAATGTAAATGTTTTTATTGGTCCATTTCAATAACAATAAGAGTACTATCTATTTTACAAACGATAAACACACCTTCATAAACGCCAACATAAGACACTGACGACAATGTTAAGTTGAACCCTCATTTAGAGGACCTTCATAGTCTAACCCTCATGTAGTTAAAGGACCTTCATAGGCGCGACCTTGAGCTTGTTCGCCAGCGCGGCGCTGGAGTCCAGCTGCTGCTGCACGTATGCCACGGTGCCGCTCGCGTCGCAGGCCGCGGCGGCTGCGCGCTCCTTGTCTCCTGGTGCCAGCACTGGCTGCCTGGGTCCTTTAGCTTCGTAAGACCCACCATACAGTTTTCTTTTAATCGAATTTGGAAACTTGATACATGTCGAATTTCATTTGTTTGCAGAAATTATTTAACAAATGAAATGCTACTTTATTAATTTTAGCAAAGGTTTGAATTTCACTGAAACGGGATGTGCATTATAATATTTATAATGCACATTAGATCTTACGAGGGCATCTCAAATTGCCTTCTTTTACCTTTACTTGAGAAAAGTTGAAATGAAAGCACTGTAATCTTATAATGTTAATGTTTTTATGAAGACTGACACTGAAGACAATGTTCAGTTGAACCCTCATTTAGAGGTCCTTCATAGGCAATAACCCTCATGTAGTTAAAAGTCCTTCATAGATAGGTAGTAAGATTTTATTTCTGTCCCGGTTCGGTTTTGGACCTTCATAGTCTAATCCTCATGTAGTTAAAGGACCTTCATAGGCGCGACCTTGAGCTTGTTCGCCAGCGCGGCGCTGGAGTCCAGCTGCTGCTGCACGTATGCCACGGTGCCGTTCGCGTCGCAGGCCGCGGCGGCTGCGCGCTCCTTGTCTCCTGGTGCCAGCACTGGCTGCCTGGGTCCTTTAGCTTCGTAAGACCCACCATAGGTACGGTTTTCTTTTAATCGAATTTTGTTATTTTTCTACGTCGATTTTTTTACGTCGAATTTTATTTGTTCGCAGTAACTCTTTAGCAAATGAAATGCTAACTATTTTATTAATTCTATTAGATGTTTGAATTTCACTGAAACGGCATGTGCATTGTAATGCACACGCCGTTTCAGGCACGCCTTACGAAGGCATTTCAAATTGCCTTCTTTACCTTTACTTGAGAAAAGTTGAAATGAAAGCACTGTAATCTTATAACGTAAATGTTTTTATTGGTCCATTTCAATTAAAAATAAGAGTATCTATTTTACAAACGATAAACACACCTTCATAAACGCCAACATAAGACACTGACGACAATGTTCAGTTGAACCCTCATTTAGAGGACCTTCATAGTCTAATCCTCATGTAGTTAAAGGACCTTCATAGGCGCGACCTTGAGCTTGTTCGCCAGCGCGGCGCTGGAGTCCAGCTGCTGCTGCACGTATGCCACGGTGCCGCTCGCGTCGCAGGCCGCGGCGGCTGCGCGCTCCTTGTCTCCTGGTGTCAGCACTGGCTTCCTGGGTCCTTTGGCCTCTTAAGGCCCACCATACGGTATTCTTTAAGTCGAATTTAGAAAATCGTTATTTGAACTAATTTACTGAAACGGGGTGTGTATAGTAATGCACATCTCAAACCGCATTCTTTACGTATATTAAGAAAGGTTGAAATGAAAGCACTGCAATGTTATTATAATGTAAATGTTTTGTTGGTCCATTTGAGTAAGTATCTATTTTACAAACTATAAAATACACCTTCATAAACTGCATAAACGTCTACATAAGAATGAAACCTATATTTAATATTCTCATTGCAAAACACTGAAGATAATGTTCAGTTTAACCCTCAAATAGAGGTCCTTCATAGGCAATAACCCTCATGTAGTTAAAGGTCCTTCATAAATAGGTAGTAGGATTTTATTTCTGTCCTGTAGCGGGACACAGCCACGTGAAGGGATAGAGGACCTTCACAGGCAATAACCGTCATGTAGTTAAAAGTCCTTTATAGATAGGTAGTAGGATTTTATTTCTGTCCCGGTTCGGTTATAGGACCTTCATAGTCTAATCCTCATGTAGTTAAAGGACCTTCATAGGCGCGACCTTCAGCTTGTTCGCCAGCGCGGCGCTGGAGTCCAGCTGCTGCTGCACGTATGCCACGGTGCCGCTCGCGTCGCAGGCCGCGGCGGCTGCGCGCTCCTTGTCTCCTGGTGCCAGCACTGGCTGCCTGGGTCCTTTGGCCTCGTAAGACCCACCATACAGTTTACTTTTAATCGAATTTTGAAACCTGATACATGTCGAATTTCATTTGTTTGCAGAAATTATTTAACAAATGCAATGCTACTTTGTAAATTTTAGCAAAGGTTTGAATTTCACTGTAACGGGGTGTGAATTGTAGGTAATGCACACTAGGTTTACGAGGCCATATCAAATCGCCTTCTTTACCTTTACTTGAGAAAAGTTGAAATGAAAGCACTGTAATCTTTTATAATGTAAATGTTTTTATTGGTCCATTTCAATTAAAAATAAGAGTATCTATTTTACAAATGATAGACACACCTCCATAAACGTTAACATAAGACACTGACGACAATGTTCAGTTGAACCCTCAGAGGAACTTCATAGTCTAACCCTCATGTAGTTAAAGAACCTTCATAAACGCCAACATAAGACACTGACGACAATGTTCAGTTGAACCCTCATTTAGAGGACTTTCATAGTCTAACCCTCATGTAGTTAAAGGACCTTCATAGGCGCGACCTTGAGCTTGTTCGCCAGCGCGGCGCTGGAGTCCAGCTGCTGCTGCACGTATGCCACGGTGCCGCTCGCGTCGCAGGCCGAAGCGGCTGCGCGCTCCTTGTCTCCTGGTGCCAGCACTGGCTGCCTGGGTCCTTTAGCCTCTTAAGGCCCACCATACGGTATTCTTTAAGTCGAATTTAGAAAATCGTTATTTGAACTAATTTACTGAAACGGAGTGTGTATAGTAATGCACATCTCAAACCGCATTCTTTACCTATTTTATTAAGAAAGGTTGAAATGAAAGCACTGCAATGTTATTATAATGCAAATGTTTTATTGGTCCATTTGAGTATCTATTTTACAAACTATAAAATACACCTTCATAAACTGCATAAACGTCAACATAAGAATGAAACCTATATTTAATATTCTCATTGCAAAACACTGAAGACAATGTTCAGTTGAACCCTCATTTAGAGGTCCTTCATAGGCAATAACCCTCATGTAGTTAAAGGTCCTTCATAGATAGGTAGTAGGATTTTATTTCTGTCCCGATTCGGTTATAGGACCTTCATAGTCTAATCCTTATGTAGTTAAAGGACCTTCATAGGCACGACCTTGAGCTTGTCCGCCAGCGCGGCGCTGGAGTCCAGTTGCTGCTGCACGTATGCCACGGTGCCGCTCGCGTCGCAGGCCGAAGCTGCTGCGCGCTCCTTGTCTCCTGGTGCCAGCACTGGCTGCCTGGGTCCTTTAGCCTCTTAAGGCCCACCATACGGTATTCTTTAAGTCGAATTTAGAAAATCGTTATTTGAACTAATTTACTGAAACGGAGTGTGTATAGTAATGCACATCTCAAACCGCATTCTGTACCTATATTAAGAAAGGTTGAAATGAAAGCACTGCATTGTTATTTTAATATAAATGTTTTATTGGTCCATTTGAGTATCTATTTTACAAACTATAAAATACACCTTCATAAACTGCATAAACGTCAACATAAGAATAAAACCAATATTCAATATTCTCATTGCAAAACACTGAAGACAATGTTCAGTTGAACCCTCATATAGAGGTCCTTCATAGGCAATAACCCTCATGTAGTTAAAAATCCTTCATAGATAGGTAGTAGGATTTTATTTCTGTCCCGGTTCGGTTATAGGACCTTCATAGTTTAATCCTCATGTAGTTAAAGGACCTTCATAGGCGCGACCTTGAGCTTGTTCGCCAGCGCGGCGCTGGAGTCCAGCTGCTGCTGCACGTATGCCACGGTGCCGCTCGCGTCGCAGGCCGCGGCGGCTGCGCGCTCCTTGTCTCCTGGTGCCAATACTGGCTGCCTGGGTCCTTTAGCTTCGTAAGACCCACCATACAGTTTTCTTTTAATCGAATTTTGAAACTTGATACGTGTCGAATTTCATTTGTTTGCAGAAATTATTTAACAAATGAAATACTACTTCATTAATTTTAGAAAATTGAATTTCACTGAAACGGGGTTTGCATTGCAATGCACATTAGGTCTTACGAGGGCATCTCAAATTGCCTTCTTTACCTTTACTTGAGAAAAGTTGAAATGAAAGCACTGTAATCTTATAATGTAAATGTTTTTATTGGTCCATTTCAATTAAAAATAAGAGTATCTATTTTACAAACGATAAACACACCTTCATAAACGCCAACATAAGACACTGACGACAATGTTTAGTTAAACCCTCATTTAGAGGACCTTCGTAGTCTAACCCTCATGTAGTTAAAGGACCTTCATCGGTGCGACCTTGAGCTTGTTCGCCAGCGCGGCGCTGGAGTCCAGCTGCTGCTGCACGTATGCCACGGTGCCGCTCGCGTCGCAGGCCGCGGCGGCTGCGCGCTCCTTGTCTCCTGGTGCCAGCACTGGCTGCCTGGGTCCTTTAGCCTCTTAAGGCCCACCATACGGTATTCTTGAAGTCGAATTTAGAAAATCGTTATTTGAACTAGTTTACTGAAACGGGGTGTGTATAGTAATGCACATCTCAAACCGCATTCCTTACCTATATTAAGAAAGGTTGAAATGAAAGCACTGCAATTATAATGTAAATGTTTTATTGGTCCATTTGAGTATCTATTTTACAAACTATAAAATACTCCTTCATAAAGTGCATAAACGTCAACATAACAATGAAACCTATATTTAATATTCTCATTGCAAAACACTGAATACAATGTTCAGTTGAACCCTCATATAGAGGTCCTTCATAGGCAATAACCCTCATGTAGTTAAAAGTCCTTCATAGATAGGCAGTAGGATTTTATTTCTGTCCCGGTTCGGTTAGAGGACCTTCATAGTCTAATCCTCATGTAGTTAAAGGACCTTCATAGGCGCGACCTTTAGCTTGCTCGCCAGCGCGGCGCTGGAGTCCAGCTGCTGCTGCACGTATGCCACGGTGCCGCTCGCGTCGCAGACCGAAGTAGCTGCGCGCTCCTTGTCTCCTGGTGCCAAAACTGAAACGAGGTGTGCATTATAATGCACATTAGGTTTTACGAGGCCATCTCAAATTGCCTTCTTTACCTTTACTTGAGAAAAGTTGAAATGAAAGCACTGTAATCTTATAGTGTAAATGTTTTTATTGGTCCATATCAATTAAAAATAAGAGTATCTATTTTACAAACGATAAACACACCTTCATAAAAGCCAACATAACACACTGATGACAATGTTCAGTATGTAAAGGACCTTCATAGGCGCGACCTTGAGCTTGTTCGCCAGCGCGGCGCTGGAGTCCAGCTGCTGCTGCGCGTATGCCACGGTGCCGCTCGCGTCGCAGGCCGCGGCGGCTGCGCGCTCCTTGTCTCCTGGTGCCAGCATTGGCTGCCTGGGTCCTTTAGCTTCGTAAGACCCACGGTACAGTTTACTTTTAATCGAATTTTGAAACTTGATACATGTCGAATTTCGTTTGTTTGCAGAAATTATTGAACAAATGAAATACTACTTTATTAATTTTAGAAAATTGAATTTTACTGAAACGGGGTGCGCATTGTAATGCACATTAGGTTTTACGAGGCCATCTCAAATCGCCATCTTTACCTTTACTTGAGAAAAGTTGAAATGAAAGCACTGTAATCTTATAACGTAAATGTTTTTATTGGTCCATTTCAAGTAAAAATAAGAGTATCTATTTTACAAACGATAAACATACCTTCATAAACGCCAACATAAGACACTGACGACAATGTTCAGTTGAACCCTCTTAGAGGACCTTCATAGTCTAATCCTCATGTAGTTAAAGGACCTTCATAGGCGCGACCTTGAGCTTGTCCGCCAGCGCGGCGCTGGAGTCCAGCTGCTGCTGCACGTAATCACGTATGTCGAATTTTGAGAATCGTTATTTGACCTAATTTACTGAAATGGGGTGTGTAACTGTGTATATGCACATTAAGGTCTTACGAGGTTCGAATCCAGCAGCATTTCAAACCACCTTGTTTACCTATATTAAGAAACGTTGAAATGAAAGCACTGCAATGATATTGTAATGTAAATGTTTTATTGGTCCATTTGAGTATCTATTTTACAAACTATAAAATACACCTTCATAAACTGCATAAACGTCAACATAAGAATGAAACCTATATTTAATATTCTCATTGCAAAACACTGAAGACAATGTTCAGTTGAACCCTCATTTAGAGGTCCTTCATAGGCAATAACCCTCATGTAGTTAAAAGTCCTTCATAGACAGGTAGTAGGATTTTATTTCTGTCCCGGTTCGGTTATAGGACCTTCATAGTCTAACCCTCATGTAGTTAAAGGACCTTCATAGGCGCGACCTTGAGCTTGTTCGCCAGCGCGGCGCTGGAGTCCAGCTGCTGCTGCACGTATGCCACGGTGCCGCTCGCGTCGCAGGCCGCGGCGGCTGCGCGCTCCTTGTCTCCTGGTGCCAGCACTGGCTGCCTGGGTCCTTTAGCCTCTTAAGGCCCACCATACGGTATTCTTGAAGTCGAATTTAGAAAATCGTTATTTGAACTAGTTTACTGAAACGGGGTGTGTATAGTAATGCACATCTCAAACCGCATTCCTTACCTATATTAAGAAAGGTTGAAATGAAAGCACTGCAATTATAATGTAAATGTTTTATTGGTCCATTTGAGTATCTATTTTACAAACTATAAAATACTCCTTCATAAAGTGCATAAACGTCAACATAACAATGAAACCTATATTTAATATTCTCATTGCAAAACACTGAATACAATGTTCAGTTGAACCCTCATATAGAGGTCCTTCATAGGCAATAACCCTCATGTAGTTAAAAGTCCTTCATAGATAGGCAGTAGGATTTTATTTCTGTCCCGGTTCGGTTAGAGGACCTTCATAGTCTAATCCTCATGTAGTTAAAGGACCTTCATAGGCGCGACCTTTAGCTTGCTCGCCAGCGCGGCGCTGGAGTCCAGCTGCTGCTGCACGTATGCCACGGTGCCGCTCGCGTCGCAGACCGAAGTAGCTGCGCGCTCCTTGTCTCCTGGTGCCAAAACTGAAACGAGGTGTGCATTATAATGCACATTAGGTTTTACGAGGCCATCTCAAATTGCCTTCTTTACCTTTACTTGAGAAAAGTTGAAATGAAAGCACTGTAATCTTATAGTGTAAATGTT
The DNA here is from genome assembly GCA_025490895.1 of Thaumatotibia leucotreta. Lineage (NCBI taxonomy): Eukaryota > Metazoa > Arthropoda > Insecta > Lepidoptera > Tortricidae > Thaumatotibia > Thaumatotibia leucotreta. Next base: position 23,343 of record JALPQI010013904.1, read on the forward strand.
TTTATTGGTCCATATCAATTAAAAATAAGAGTATCTATTTTACAAACGATAAACACACCTTCATAAAAGCCAACATAACACACTGATGACAATGTTCAGTATGTAAAGGACCTTCATAGGCGCGACCTTGAGCTTGTTCGCCAGCGCGGCGCTGGAGTCCAGCTGCTGCTGCGCGTATGCCACGGTGCCGCTCGCGTCGCAGGCCGCGGCGGCTGCGCGCTCCTTGTCTCCTGGTGCCAGCATTGGCTGCCTGGGTCCTTTAGCTTCGTAAGACCCACGGTACAGTTTACTTTTAATCGAATTTTGAAACTTGATACATGTCGAATTTCGTTTGTTTGCAGAAATTATTGAACAAATGAAATACTACTTTATTAATTTTAGAAAATTGAATTTTACTGAAACGGGGTGCGCATTGTAATGCACATTAGGTTTTACGAGGCCATCTCAAATCGCCATCTTTACCTTTACTTGAGAAAAGTTGAAATGAAAGCACTGTAATCTTATAACGTAAATGTTTTTATTGGTCCATTTCAAGTAAAAATAAGAGTATCTATTTTACAAACGATAAACATACCTTCATAAACGCCAACATAAGACACTGACGACAATGTTCAGTTGAACCCTCTTAGAGGACCTTCATAGTCTAATCCTCATGTAGTTAAAGGACCTTCATAGGCGCGACCTTGAGCTTGTCCGCCAGCGCGGCGCTGGAGTCCAGCTGCTGCTGCACGTAATCACGTATGTCGAATTTTGAGAATCGTTATTTGACCTAATTTACTGAAATGGGGTGTGTAACTGTGTATATGCACATTAAGGTCTTACGAGGTTCGAATCCAGCAGCATTTCAAACCACCTTGTTTACCTATATTAAGAAACGTTGAAATGAAAGCACTGCAATGATATTGTAATGTAAATGTTTTATTGGTCCATTTGAGTATCTATTTTACAAACTATAAAATACACCTTCATAAACTGCATAAACGTCAACATAAGAATGAAACCTATATTTAATATTCTCATTGCAAAACACTGAAGACAATGTTCAGTTGAACCCTCATTTAGAGGTCCTTCATAGGCAATAACCCTCATGTAGTTAAAAGTCCTTCATAGACAGGTAGTAGGATTTTATTTCTGTCCCGGTTCGGTTATAGGACCTTCATAGTCTAACCCTCATGTAGTTAAAGGACCTTCATAGGCGCGACCTTGAGCTTGTTCGCCAGCGCGGCGCTGGAGTCCAGCTGCTGCTGCACGTATGCCACGGTGCCGCTCGCGTCGCAGGCCGAAGCGGCTGCGCGCTCCTTGTCTCCTGGTGCCAGTACTGGCTGCCTGAGTCCTTTAGCTTCGTAAAACCCACCATACGGTTTTCTTTTAATCGAATTTGGTAATTTTTTTACGTCGAATTTTTTATGTCGAATTTCATTTGTTCGCAGTAACTCTTTAACCAATGAAATGCTACCTACTTTATTAATTATATCAAATGTTTGAATTTCACTGAAACGGGGTGTACATTGCTGCACGTATGCCACGGTGGCGCTCGCGTCGCAGGCCGCGGCGGCTGCGCGCTCCTTGTCTCCTGGTGCCAGCACTGGCTGCCTGGGTCCTTTAGCTTCTTAAGACCCACCATATAGTTTACTTTTAATCGAATTTTGAAACTTGATACTTACATGTCGAATTTCATTTCTTTGCACATATTATTTAACAAATGAAATAGCACTTTATTAATTTTAGAAAATTGAATTTCACTGAAACGGGGTTTGAATTGCAATGCACATTAGGTCTTACGAGGGCACCTCAAATAGCCTTCTTTACCTTTACTTGAGAAAAGTTGAAATGAAAGCGCTGTAATCTTATAATGTAAATGTTTTTATTGGTCCATTTCAATTAAAAATAAGAGTACCTATCTAATTTACAAACGATAAACACACCTTCATAAACGTCAACATAAGACACTGACGACAATGTTCAGTTGAACCCTCATTTAGAGGTCCTTCATAGGCAATAACTCTCATGTAGTTAAAAGTCCTTCATAGATAGGTAGTAGGATTTTATTTCTATCCCAGTTCGGTTATAGGACCTTCATAGTCTAATCCTCATGTAGTTAAAGGACCTTCATAGGCGCGACCTTGAGCTTGTTCGCCAGCGCGGCGCTGGAGTCCAGCTGCTGCTGCACGTATGCCACGGTGCCGCTCGCGTCGCAGGCCGCGGCGGCTGCGCGCTCCTTGTCTCCTGGTGCCAGCACTGGCTGCCTGGGTCCTTTGGCCTCTTAAGGCCCACCATACGGTATTCTTTAAGTCGAATTTAGAAAATCGTTATTTGAACTAATTTACTGAAACGGGGTGTGTATAGTAATGCACATCTCAAACCGCATTCTTTACCTATATTAAGGTTGAAATGAAAGCACTGCAATGTTATTATAATGTAAATGTTTTATTGGTCCATTTGAGTATCTATTTTACAAATTATAAAATACACCTTCATAAACTGCATAAACGTCAACATAAGAATGAAACCTATATTTAATATTCTCATTGCAAAACACTGAAGACAATGTTCAGTTGAACCCTCATTTAGAGGTCCTTCATAGGCAATAACCTCATGTAGTTAAAAGTCCTTCATAAATAGGTAGTAGGATTTTATTTCTGTCCTGTAGCGGGACACAGCCACGCGAAGGGATAGAGGACCTTCACAGGCAATAACCCTCATGTAGTTAAAGGACCTTCATAGGCGCGACCTTGAGCTTGTTCGCCAGCGCGGCGCTGGAGTCCAGCTGCTGCTGCACGTATGCCACGGTGCCGCTCGCGTCGCAGGCCGCGGCGGCTGCGCGCTCCTTGTCTCCTGGTGCCAGCACTGGCTGCCTGGGTCCTTTGGCCTCTTAAGGCCCACCATACGGTATTCTTTTAATCGAATTTTGAAACTTGATTTATGTCGAATTTCATTTGTTTGCAGAAATTATTTAACAAATGAAATACTACTTTATTAATTTTAGCAAATTGAATTTCACTGAAACGGGGTGTGCATTGCAATGTACATTAGGTCTTACGAGGGCATCTCAAATCGCCTTCTTTACCTTTACTTGAGAAAAGTTGAAATGAAAGCGCTGTAATCTTATAATGTAAATGTTTTTATTGGTCCATTTCAATTAAAAATAAGAGTACCTATCTATTTTACAAACGATAAACACACCTTCATAAACGTCAACATAAGACACTGACGACAATGTTCAGTTGAACCCTCATATAGAGGTCCTTCATAGGCAATAACCCTCATGTAGTTAAAGGTCCTTCATAAATAGGTAGTAGGATTTTATTTCTGTCCTGTAGCGGGACACAGCCACGCGAAGGGATAGAGGACCTTCACGGGCAATAACCCTCATGTAGTTAAAGGACCTTCATAGGCGCGACCTTGAGCTTGTTCGCCAGCGCGGCGCTGGAGTCCAGCTGCTGCTTCACGTATGCCACGGTGCCGCTCGCGTCGCAGGCCGAAGCGGCTGCGCGCTCCTTGTCTCCTGGTGTCAGCACTGGCTTCCTGGGACCTTTGGCCTCTTAAGGCCCACCATACGGTATTCTCTAAGTCGAATTTAGAAAATCATTATTTGAACTAATTTACTGAAACGGGGTGTGTATAGTAATGCACATCTCAAACCGCATTCTTTACGTATATTAAGAAAGTTTGAAATAAAAGCATTGCAATGTTATTATAATGTAAATGTTTTATTGGTCCATTTGAGTAAGTATCTATTTTACAAATTATAAAATACACCTTCATAAACTGCATAAACGTCAACATAAGAATGAAACCTATATTTAATATTCTCATTGCAAAACACTGAATAATTCAGTTGAACCCTCATAACGGCCTTCATAGGCAATAACCCTCATGTATTTAAAGGTCCTTCATAGATAGGTAGTAGGATTTTATTTCTGTCCCGGTTCAGTTATAGGACCTTCATAGTCTAATCCTCATGTAGTTAAAGGACCTTGATAGGCGCGACCTTGAGCTTGTCCGCCAGCGCGGCGCTGGAGTCCAGCTGCTGCTGCACGTATGCCACGGTGCCGCTCGCGTCGCAGGCCGCGGCGGCTGCGCGCTCCTTGTCTCCTGGTGCCAGCACTGGCTGCCTGAGTCCTTTAGCCTCTTAAAGCCCACCATACGGTATTCTTTAAGTCGAATTTACAAAATCGTTAGTTGAACTAATTTACTGAAACGGGGCGTGTATAGTAATGCACATCTCAAACCGCATTCTTTACCTATATTAAGAAAGGTTGAAATGAAAGCACTGGAATGTTATTATAATGTAAATGTTTTATTGGTCCATTTGAGTATCTATTTTACAAACTATAAAATACACCTTCATAAACTGCATAAACGTCAACATAAGAATGAAACCTATATTTAATATTCTCATTGCAAAACACTGAAGACAATGTTCAGTTGAACCCTCATATAGAGGTCCTTCATAGGCAATAACCCTCATGTAGTTAAAAGTCCTTCATAGATAGGTAGTAGGATTTTATTTCTGTCCCGGTTCGGTTATAAGACCTTCATAGTCTAATCCTCATGTAGTTAAAAGACCTTCATAGGCGCGACCTTGAGCTTGTTCGCCAGCGCGGCGCTGGAGTCCAGCTGCTGCTGCACGTATGCCACGGTGCCGCTCGCGTCGCAGGCCGCGGCGGCTGCGCGCTCCTTGTCTCCTGGTGCCAGCACTGGCTGCCAGGGTCCTTTAGCCTCTTAAGGCCCACCATACAGTTTTCTTTTAATCGAATTTTGAAACTTGATACATGTTGAATTTCATTTGTTTGCAGAAATTATTTAACAAATGAAATGCTACTTTATTCATTTTCACAAAGGTTTGAATTTCACTGAAACGGGGTGTGCATTGTAATGCACATTAGGTTTTACAATGGCATCTCAAATCGCCTTCGTTACCTTCACTTGAGAATATTTGAAATGAAAGCACTGTAATCTTTTAAATAATGCAAATGTTTTTATTGGTCCATTTCAATTAAAAATAAGAGTATCTATTTTACTAACGATAAACACACCGTCATAAACTGCATAAACATTAATATAAGAATGAAACCTATATTTAATATTCTCATTGCAAAACACTGAAGACAATGTTCAGTTGAACCCTCAAATAGAGGTCCTTCATAGGCAATAACCCTCATGTAGTTAAAAGTCCTTCATAGATAGGTAGTAGGATTTTATTTCTGTCCCGGTTCGGTTATAGGACCTTCATAGTCTAATCCTCATGTAGTTAAAGGACCTTCATCGGTGCGACCTTGAGCTTGTTCGCCAGCGCGGCGCTGAAAAGCCTCTTAAGGCCCACCATACGGTATTCTTTTAGTCGAATTTAGAAAATCGTTATTTGAACTAATTTACTGAAACGGGGTGTGTATAGTAATGCACATCTCAAACCGCATTCTTTACCTATATTAAGAAAGGTTGAAATGAAAGCACTGCAATGTTATTATAATGTAAATGTTTTATTGGTCCATTTGAGTATCTATTTTACAAACTATAAAATACACTTTCATGTAGTGCATAAACGTCAACATAAGAATGAAACCTATATTTAATATTCTCATTGCAAAACACTGAATACAATGTTCAGTTGAACCCTCATATAGAGGTCCTTCATAGGCAATAACCCTCATGTAGTTAAAGGTCCTTCATAAATAGGTAGTAGGATTTTATTTCTGTCCTGTAGCGGGACACAGCCACGTGAAGGGATAGAGGACCTTCACGGGCAATAACCCTCATGTAGTTAAAGGACCTTCATAGGCGCGACCTTGAGCTTGTTCGCCAGCGCGGCGCTGGAGTCCAGCTGCTGCTGCACGTATGCCACGGTGCCGCTCGCGTCGCAGGCCGCGGCGGCTGCACGCTCCTTGTCTCCTGGTGCCAGCACTGGCTTCCTGGGTCCTTTAGCTTCGTAAGACCCACGGTACAGTTTACTTTTAATCAAATTTTGAAACTTGATACATGTCGAATTTCATTTGTTTGCAGAAATTATTTAACAAATGTAATGCTACTTTGTAAATTTTAGCAAAGGTTTGAATTTCACTGAAACTGGGTGTGCATTGTAATGCACATTAGGTTTTACGAGGGCATCTCAAATCGCCTTCTTTACCTTTACTTGAGAAAAGTTGAAATGAAAGCACTGTAATCTTATAATGTAATTTTTTTTATTGGTCCATTTCAATTAAAAAATAAGAGTATCTATTTTTACAAACGATAGACACACCTTCATAAACGTCAACATAAGACACTGACGACAATGTACAGTTGAACCCTCATTTAGAGGACTTTCATAGTCTAACCCTCATGTAGTTAAAGGACCTTCATCGGTGCGACCTTGAGCTTGTCCGCCAGCGCGGCGCTGGAGTCCAGCTGCTGCTGTACGTATGCCACGGTGCCGCTCGCGTCGCAGGCCGCGGCGGCTGCGCGCTCCTTGTCTCCTGGTGCCAGCACTGGCTTGCTGGGGTTCGCCTGGAGGAATAGACTACTTTAATTGCTGGGCCATATCAAGAAATATGTAAACTCCCGCAACTCATTCAGGCGCGGACGCAGAGGGGGAGCAATGGGGGCACTGCCCCCGCCCCCGACGCTGTACTTAGGTGTACCTAGGTGGTGCTGTTGTAAGTATAGTCAAAGTCAAAGTCAAATAATTCTTTCTTCAAATTGGAATAGCAACAAACTCTTTTGAATCGTCTAGGTATTGAAACTACTTCCGGTTCGAACCCTACATCGCTGACCCAAGAATAATAAGATATAAAAGACTAACATATCATAGGGCAATGCCCCCTCTGAAGGAAGTCCTGGATCCGCGCCTGAACTCATTATCCGGAGAAAAATCATCAAAAATCATCACATTAACCAGCGAAGCTGCAAATTCCGAGGATTTGTCTCTGTCCTCTAATGATGCCTTCATTCGAATGATAGAGACAAATCCTCGTTTACGAATATCGAAGTTCGCGTAAAGGTGCATTCAGACCAAACGAGCATTCGCTATACTATCTCCCGTTTTACGAAATCAACGAATCACGTTTTGTGTAACGATCGAATTTCGTAGAGTAGGGGGTTAGAATAGCGAATGCTCGTTTGGTCAGAATGCACCTTAAGTAACTAGGCTAGAGCACACGGCGTTCATTGTTCCGCGCTGCCGTTTTTGGGATTTATATACCTAGGTAGTGTTCATAATAGCTGACCTCCGGTAGGAGATGGGATGAGGAGAGGAAGAATTGCTGGGAAAAAATCGTTCTGGTTTATTTTGAAGAATTCCGCTTATAAACTTTAATAAGCAGAGCATTTGTTTAAATTAGAAATTTTAGTTATGCTTATTACAATTGAATTAATACTTAAGTGCCGTTTGATTCTTCTGATCCAGGACCATCCATAAAGTTTACCTAAATTACTCTTACATTTCAAAACAAAATGTATATTTTTGTAGGTTACATTTTCCTTTTGAATCAATACTTGTGTTTTCACATTTATTTTCGACACAACACCCACGTACATTTTCTTTTTCTATCTTTTTAATTAAATAGGTATTACGTGCTCGCATAGTCTGGCAAGTCATTATCATGAAACAACTGTTTTGTTTCACACTCGTTTGTTTAACACAATGTTGTTAAACAAACAAGAGACAATAGGCTATTATCGTGACCTTGAACGAGTCTGGAGCGATGAAAATGATGTTCTATTCTATGATTAGGTCAGTACGCAAAAACATGCCGCAGACTAAATTACATTCTTTTTTTCTGCACAGCAAACGAAACTGACATTTCTAGCGTTTAGTTTATTTAGTCCAATGCACATTCTAGTTCCTAATCCGTGATTATAGGTACCTACAGGACTGTTGGACTATATTTTAAGCTATACGGAATGTGGGAACGCTCATCATCTCATAAGCCGTTTTGCCTCAATTTATTCGTGATTTTCGCTACGGACTGCAATGGAGTAGAAAGTTTCTAATAACTTATAATCTGGTGCCTCATGACGGCCACGCTTTTACAGTTTACGTGTTATGCCTATGCGTCATTTTTATGCACTGGAATATTTGTCAGAACAGCAGGCACAGCCAAGATGCAATTCTGCAACCGTATACGTTAAGCGATAACTCACGTGACCATAACATTGTATGGAAATGGTCACGTAACTTTCCTGCATACATTTATTACTTAGCGCTATTGTATACGATTGCAGAGTGTCATCTTGGCACTAGGCCCACAGTTGCCGTCAGGCAACTACGATAAACGACAAACTCGGCATCATATGCCTACTGTATCTTTTCAACAGATAAGATTACCATTTTAGGGGTCAATATTAGTCTAGACCAGGAATGATACCACTCACAGGCTCCAAGTATCTCCATCAGTGATCCATGCTCTCAATAAGTCGGTCTCCAAAGCCTGGAGCGAAGCACTATCAGGGTCTACGAAAGCACAACAATGCCCCAGATTTCTAGAATAGCTCTATTAGTTCTGACTACTCTGACTAGGAATGATATGACTATATAGGAAACTCCAAACTCCATGCTCTCAATAAGTCGGGTCTCCAAAAACTATCAGGGTTCACGGCAGCACAACAATGCCCCCGATTTAATAGCTCTATTAGTCCAGGTCCAGACCTGGAATGATATGACTTACAGATTCGAAGTGTCTCCAGTGGTCCATACTCTCAGCACTCTCAGCAAGACGGTCCCCAAGGCCTGGAGTGAAGCACTCAGGGTCTACGGCTATAAAGCAATGCCCCCAGATTGCTAAAATAGCACTATTGGACCAGGAATGATCCATGCTCTCAGCAAGATTAGGAACGAAGCAGTCAGGGTAATATGCTCCAGATAACTGAAATAGCACTAGTAGTCCTAGCCAGGAATGCCTCATGACTCACAGGTTCTAAGTGTCTCCAGTGGTTCATGCTCTCAGCAAGTCGGTCTCCAAAGCCTGGAGCAAAGCACTCAGGGTCAACGGCTACAAAGCAATGACCCAGATTGGCGGGACCACCGTCACCGCTGTGGGACCATGAGCGGACGTGGTGACCATATTTAGACCCTGCAATCAGAATTTAAAATAAACACTCTCGGAAAGGGTTTTATGCTTGTTACATTGCTAGTATTGCTATGCCGCTAACCTAGTGCTGTCGTTAGTGCCCGGCGTGCCTTTACATTATCAACAATTGCCTATCACATTTAGGTACTGAAAAAAAAATACACGTGCAAATAAATGTTACATTAAACTGTACATTGAATGGAGACGCTTGATTCAGGCTGAGAAGTTGTGTATATGGACGACTGCACGTGTTTGTAAACAAATTATTGCTCCCATTCACTTCTAACACGGACCGACTTGAAACATTGCGGTTTTAATGCATCTTTTAAAGCCACTTCGCAGGTCTCCGCCACGGGTTTGGTCACATTACAATCAATGTTAAAATCCGACACACTACAGGCTTCGTAAATATTACACTCTGCTTATAAATGAATACAAAAGATCAGCCCAGGTCGTAACCGACCCAAAGGTCTGTGGACCCAGCAGCATTTCCACGCTGAATCGCTAGGGATTTTCACTGGACTAGGTACAAAACGGAGCAAAGATCGCACTGCCAACGTGTAATGTGCAACGCCCGCATCATTGATCATTAATTTATTTAGTAGAATTATCATAGTGGTAACGACAGTGGTCTACCAAAACTGCAATCAGTCGATCACCAATTGCTGGCCCAGCGTGAAGATTATGGGCATTACCTACCTCCTAATCCCTCCATACACATAGATGAAGCCTATGTCCAGATATTAACTAAATTAGGCTGTTGTATATGATCGAAGTCGAAAATTTCGAGAAGCGTATTGGAGTGACAGTGATAGTTTATATGACCTCTGAGATGGTTTGTACAGATGATTGGTATACTCATGAGTAAGTCGAGAGTATGATCACGACTCGAAGCATGTTAGGTATTCTAAGGGATCTAAAATCAAATCAACTATACCTGAGCTGATTCCACAGAACAATTCCACCATAGCTGCCAGACCGTATCCTTTGTAGCCTGACGTATGCTCTTGTCCTCCCAAGGGCATCAAGCAGCCAGTTTCAAATGCCTGCACGAAAAACCTAAGCTTGAAAAAATATACAACAGTTGCACTAGATCACCAGCCGTCGTTGGTTTCAACGCTAGTAGTATTGAATATTGATACCTACGTTGAATGGCAAAGATAATTCACTTGCCACGCACACGACCCAGCCTCTCTCTCGTCACGGCTGGGTCGTAAATAGTTATTTATTATACAAGGGGGCAAAGTTGTTGTTTAACTGTCGTGCCAATATTGAGACCTGAGCTAGCGAAAGATTCCAAAATTGAGCCACGAGCGTAGCGAGTGGTTCAAAAACTGGAATCTTGAGCATTGCGAAGGTCTCAAGGCACGAGAGTTGAACAAACTTTGCCGCCAAGTGTAATACAACTTTTTTCCCCTCACTATCGCGAGGAAATATGATTACAAATCTCATGCAAATGTAAATTAACTTAAAGAAACCATTTAAAACTCAATGTCGAAACGTATCGTAGAATAGAGTTATTTCTGGAACTTAAATAATATAGCCAATGGCTTACAAAGTCACCCATGAGAAACGACCAATTTAACATGTGAGCTCCGATTGCGCATGTTTACTACGGTCATACTGATCCACTTATACTAGGCAGTAGGGGGCTATAGGAATTAGAGCAATGTCAAATTACTTTATTCACAAGTTGGTAAAAAGCGTTTTTACCCGCTCGTATTAAAGGATAAACGACCGCTTTACGAGCTAGTGAGGGGAAAAAGTATGTGCTTCGCCTCAGCAAATACCCTTGTCGAAGGTCTCCCCCCTGGGTCCTAGAGTCTCAAGTGCAAACGCCACAAATATCCAGTCATTTTATGAACCAGTTAATATTATGTCAATAGACTCAAAATGGTATATAAACTACTTAGGGCTGATTTTTCAATCGCCAAATAAACCTATCCATTAGTTAAAATTATCACCATCCTTTTCTAAAATCATCAGTGAAAAAAGGACAGGGCTAACATTTATTTGACAGGTACTGTTAACTGGGGATTGAAAAATCAGTCCTTAGTCAGATAAAATGTAAGTATATTGTTTTGAATATAATTATTTTCACAATAATACATAGGCAGATTAACACACTAATGCACCCGAAACCATATGCATACAATAATTATAGCCACGTTGGTTTTGAACTTTTTGAACACAAATATTCAATTGATCACTCATTTTATGAACCAGTTAATTTTATGTGAATGGACTTAGAATGCTATCTTTAGTTTTGAACTCTATTGACTGCTATTATTAGGGATATAAAGGAATTTTTGCCTGTCTTAGGCATTAGATGGTTACGACTTACGACCCCGTCACATTCTATTTCGAGTAATAATATTAATCGTACCTTGATTTACCGCGATATTTTTTTATTGTAACTAGAAGTACTAACTAAGTTAGCGTCAGTGGTTTCCTTGCCATCTGGACCCTGCGCCCAGCCACTAGGAATGGGTTCTCCTTTCCGCCGCTGGATTTCTATCTGAAAAATCATATGGTAGGTAATATTATAAAAGAATAGAAAAAATGTTTATTTATGGACAAAAAGCTCTCTATTGTTATATAACGCGACAACGCTGCCAGCGTTAGGGCTTGTCCATTAATCACGTCATACGATTTTGGCCTATTTTATACCCCCCCATCCCCCATGGTGATACTTGGTGATATTTTCAGGACCCCCCCCCTAGCCAATATGACGTGTAATTTTTGCCAACTTAAGTAATCCTTTTAATAACACTTCAATTTAAAAGAAGTATGCTGTTCAGCAGAGAGTAACAAAAAATTACACGTGATTTGTCCGCTGACCCCCCCTCCCCTATGGTGATAATTGGTGATTTTTTCTTGACCCCCCGCCCCCTATGACGTGATGATGACGTGATTAATGGATAAGCCCTTATGGACACTTTTGCACCGAGAATGACAAGAGGGGCCTCTTGTCATTCTCGGTGCAAAAAGTTCTCATAATCAAATATGTTGACATCGTAATAACTATCCAAAAATACATACTGTACGATAAAAATTAATCAGAAATGAACAAAGCATGACCATTTAGTAATGGTCTCATCTCAGCGTTAATACATGTACAGTCGTGCAATATTTATTATATTGCCTATAGGTATAGGCATTAGCATAAATAAAATATGTGATTAGAATTACCTACCTGACTAAAAAAACCCGGTTTAAGTATTTGGTAAAAATGTAAACCGAATTTTACTTATATGACCACATTTTTACGAGGATTATCCTCATTAGAATGGTAATACTCGTATTTCTGGAGTTAAATCTAGGTAAGTAGCTACATAATTTCCGTGACTTATCGGTACTTATCTCAATTTCTTAAAATAATTTTAACTGATTTTCAATATAGCTCGTAACGTAATCATAATTTAAATGATATCAAACATTATTGAGAAGGCAGTCCGTCCAGATCCAGATAGATTTCCAAAATCTGCGTTTTCCTCAAATCGGCTACTAAACCCGTAGATACAGATCTGAGTGCGTAGCTAAGTAAGACGCCAATCGCTAAAGGTGCATTAAGACCAAACGAGCATTCGCTCATTCTATCCCCCACTCTACAAAACCAACGAATTTCGACGAATCACGTTTTGTGTAACGAACGAATTTCCTAGAGTGGGGGATAGAATGAGCGAATGCTCGTTTGGTCTAAATGCACCTTAATGCGTATGCAGTAGCGTTTCGTAGTTTTCTCCCTCTGTTACTAGCGCGATAAAGACTTGCATTTCGTTTGCGACTCAACGTTAGTGATGTCAACTTGGCTAAACACCCTGATATCATCAAGATGGCAGATGATACATTACTGGTAAAAATAACAGGGACAAGGTACCTTCCCAACAGCAACCGCAGTTGTTGCCATGTCCACGTAAAGGGTCTCCCCGTTGGACCCAGGAGCCACCACTGACAGCGGGTTCGTTCCTAACGCTGCCTGAAATTCAATACGTGCAAAATATTAGTCTAACAAACTAAGCACCTTACCTCATATTTATTGACCTCATCATCAGTTCTGGCCGTTAATATCTGCGCATGAGGTCATGCCATAAAGTTATTATGTAAGTGTCATAAATATACAATTTTTAGCACCTGTAATTGGATGATGTAGGTATATATAAATCATAGAATTAAGAGAACTAGAATCAACAAACAGATATATCTCCGTTGGTGATCCTAAATGAAATAAAAAAAAATAAAACCTGGTACATTTACAAATTCGCCGCCCTAGCACTGGAATATAAATATAACGAATAGGTAGAGGGCACTTCTATAGAGATGTGAAATAAATTGTTTTCCAAATATCAAATAAATTTGAGATGTCCACTATTTGAAAATCGATCAAAATGTACAAAAACTATGCTCCAACACTTTTCAACCATCATTCCAAAATATGTAAAAACTCCAAAACGAGGATAAATTTTTTTTTAATAATATCAATGTCTAAATTTAGCATTTCATAAGAATGATGAGTACTTAGATAAAGATGTCAACGTGTAATTTAAACTTCAAAGATAGTGAATACAATAATCTTAACAGTCAATATTATTGCGTAATACCATAATCTTACAGGAAGTCTTCAATGGCAACAAGCATGAGAAAATGTAATAGAATTTTAAGATTTCTACTTTTTTGAAACTTTCTTGTTCTTGTTTGTAGACATGTTCTTATTTCTTCTGAGTTTAAGACTAAATTTCGGAAAATGTAGTCTCTGGATTAGTTAATATTCATCGTAATAATAGAATCCATTTAAATGTTATCAACCAACCTTTTTACTTCTAGTCGGTGCAAGTAAAGGGGAAGTGTTGGTAAACGCCATGCCGATGAGTCCTTTATCTGATGCCTTTTTGGCCCAAAATCCTGCCATGCCATTGTGGTTTGACCCTGGAACGATAAATGCCTATTTCACAATGGTGATACAATATTAAACGCGCGCCCTAAAATACAGTGAGTGCAAGTTAAATCTGAGCTTGGATTCGCGGGCACCATGGGATACCATATATAACCTTTAAAGGATTAAAGCTTACCTACAGGCCATAAAGTGACACACGTCTTTTAAGCTACGATAGATGATAAAAACCGGACTATCATAGACCCACAGGATAGGAACAGTGACGAGGATAAGGTGCTATAGTCACCAACAGGTGTAACGAAACGGCCACGGTCCTTTAAAATAAGTATTCACTCTAACGCCATCACAATAGGGGACTGCTCATATCTGAACTCAACACCCTGATTGCTGAGATATATCTGATGGCAACTGTATTTACAGCAGGATTTAAGAGTCTTGATGAAAATATGTATACTGAAGACTTTTGATCCTTACCTTTGACAGTGACCCAACCAACTCCAGTTTCCTTGGCTTTCTTTATGGCGATGTCCATGGCAAAATGGCTAGCGACTGCGCCAAGAGTGTTGTCCGCGTCCACCCACGCCGTGGAGGCATTCTCTTTCAGGATCTTTGGCTGGTTGTTGGGCTTGCATGCACCGCTGAGAATGTCGTTGATGTAGAATTCTGAAAGTGTTGTTGTTTTTTATTATTATTTGTAATGGGCTTACTCATGGCCACATACTAGCCGAGGACAGAGACGCGGCCTTCGATGGAGTGAGTTCTTCTAGAAGGTGCGTACTGCGTATTCACCCTTGACTTGAAGGCTGACGGGTTATGTGATCTAGGAAAATAGACGCGGGTGGGGAATTGCACTCCTTGCATAAGCAAATCATAAGAAAAGAAGAAGCGGAGCGCTTTATGCGAATAAATGGAATATCTACCAAGTAAGGATGGAACCCCGCCGATGCTTCGTATCAAAAACTGTATAAATAGCGATGTTCCGGAACATGGCTACATTTGGCATCGATTGCCGCACCTGACAATATCTCGCTGAGAACCGTGATGACTGGAGGCGTGCGATCACAAAAGGCCGGAAAACACACGACGATGCGTGATTTATCCTATAAACGCAACAAATGGCATGCTCGCCAGGAGGTTAATTGTCATTTATTGCACAACAGCAACCTTTGTGTGTCGCAAAACGCATGTGCCTTTCCCGAATTGGCTTATATAGCTACGAAAACGATGTCTTTTACAAACAGACACTGTTAAAATCATCTGCAAAGATGTACAATGCCTATGATGATGATATTTCCAACTATTTCATAATTATAGCTGATATTTGCTGTTCCATACCAAGTCTGTTCATCCCATGGCTCGGATGTCCTAGCCGGTCAGCCTGCAGCAGCAGCTCTGCTTGCTGTTCCGCGGCCTTCGCTGCTGTCCCTACCGCCTTCAGGCACTCGGTCATGAACCGCAGGGCGTCTGCTGTCGCTACTTTACCCATAGCTTAGGATATTCTGAAATAATCGAATGCACCATTAGCTAATAGGTACTTTTCATGTACAAGTGTGAACCTAATATAGGCTTATGATGGTACCGTGTTTAATCGTATGTCGTTGTTGCCGTCACGTTCTAACAAGTATGCAAGTGCGAAAATGATGCGTAGCACGATAAATAGATAAAACGGGACCATCATAAGCCACCTGATATTAATGAACAAACATGTTTGTAGGAAATTTCCTTTTATGATAACTGATTTTAATAAACTTTGTATAAGAAGAAAGTACCATATAAATTAACCTCCTGCCGCCCAGACAATAAAATTTGACAATGAATTTTGAATTAATAATGTAGGAAATAGAATAGAATTTCTTTTGTTTCAGGAGACCTTTTAATAGGCCTCTGGGCGACCATACACCAATTTACACCATCATGTACCATTTTTTAGAGATTTTCATCTAAATTTACAAAGATAGTGAGAAATTCTATTTACTTCTTGGGCAATATGCCTTCGCTTAGTTGTTGGATGGAGATTGAGATTGGATAGAGTTAGTGAATTCCCATTTTGGCGCAAGTCGGGACAATAAGAGTAATCGAAAATGGATAAAAGCCATCCTTATCGGCAATGGTTTGATGAGTGCACATCGTGTTAGTAGAGCCATCCTTAAAAATGACTAACATACTTCTAATTAGCAATGGACTGAATAGGATTGGACTAGGACTGCATTTAGATCGTCAAGTATAATGTTTTTGCCACATAAAGGTGCATTCAGACTTCAAACCAAACGAGCATTCGCTATTCTATCTGATTCTATCCCCCCCACTCTACGAAATTCGATCGTTACACAAAACGTGATTCGTTGATTTTGTAGAGCGGAGGATAGAATAGCGAATGCTCGTTTGGTCTGAATGCACTTTAACGTAGCCAGTGTGGCAAAGCTCTGAGGATCTACCGCGAACATTAAAATTCGTAAATTTTGAGCACCTGTATCTATCACTCCGAATACGGCTTCATGGGAGTGAGAGAGATAAATGTCTTATCTATTATTTTCGCGTTAGGTTGAATCGCGCTAAATAGTAAATGATACAAGTGCAAAAAGTAGGAAATTCGCAATGAGTAAGGACTAGTGGACTGGTAACTTTCGGATATTACTATGGGAAAACTTCTCATTTAGGAATATTCGAGCATATCAATAGATCACTAGTAACGACGATAATAATAACAAACACAAACACTACCGAAGAGAGAGATTTACAGTGCTTTGGATTACAAATTACCAAATTTATAAGTACTTACCTACTGTATGTACATGTATATTATATGTAGGTACATCCAAAATATATCATTGCTTGTCGTTCTATTCCATTCAAGTATGGTAACATTGGTAACAAGTAGGTATGTTTAGTAGGTATTCCTAGGTGCCAAATTACAAAGAGTTGACAATCGCATTACAACAACTGCTTTGTATTACATTAGTTCTATTGGATTTTATGTACAGATCCAAAGGAGTTTAGCCGTAATTACACAGTTCATTGTATGTTCAATTGGGTAATTACCGTATCGTTTCCGTGCACGTGACTTGTTTGCCAATTAAAGAATGACATAATCCGCTGAAGAGCAATGAAAACGGGTCGAACTCAGAACAATAGGATAAGTAAAAAAATTAAATGTAGAGAATATTAGCAATAGTAGATTGTTAACCAAGGGTCGAAAGTGACCCATTACACCCCAGATATTTCAGGCGCTCGAAAGTAAAAAACGCACATATAATTCGAGGGTAAATGGATCACTTATACCCGAGTTAAGCACTCTACTTTTCATTTCGACTTTGAGGAAAAGCGATTAAGTTTAAATAAAAATACTTTTGACCGAAATTACGTACTAAAATTGAACTTTACGATCAGGAGAGATGAACATTTAATTAAATATAGGTACTAGGAAACTGATAATTATCTGAGAGATGACTGAGATAAAGGGATAGGCTATACGAGTCGTGTATCACTGTCCCTTTCCCTGAACGTACCTTTGACTAAACTGAATCGCATTAGTACGTCGTGGTAACCCCCCTGTTCTACATAGGTATGCATAACCTTTTTATTTACCGGTACATAATAGCACTCAAAACAATATGACATTTACCTTATAATGAAATAGGTGCTTAAGCATGTTGTTGACATGAAATATCTGCATTTATGGAGAATTACAGTGCTCTGTCGCTAAGAAGACAACAAGTTAGTCAGTTATCGTCGGTTACAATCAAAACTCACTAAGTAACAAAATACCTACTTGAAATAGAGATCGTATCTCAGTTCTAATTAAATACTGACATAAGAGGTTGCGAAGAGTAACAAATGACAGTTTTTTGAGTTTTTATAGTGAGTTTTGGTTGTCAGCAGAAGTTATCAGTTAACTGCGAGTTAGCACACAATGTCTGACGTTAATGACAGTTAACTCAAAAAGTGTCATTGTTTACAAATGAATTTAGCGGTCGATAAGTCCATTACGTATGCAGCGGATGCAGCTATGCGTTCATGTGTCGCATAAGGACCACAGCCTAAAGCCGCATTTCATTTAGCGTTCTGAGCGAACATTCGTTTGTTCTTGGGCAGATGAAAATAATCATTCACATAGCAAAATGTTCGTTCGTCAGCCCACGAACAAGCGAATACTCGCTCTGAACACTAAGTGAAAACGCGGCTTTATGTTAATCACTAAATCCTACGTGTGTACATTTAGGGTTATCTAATTCGGGTTTAAATGTTTAGGTCCATTTGATTTTTGACAAACGTTAAATTTATTAACTTTTGGTTAGTGTGCTAACGCTCGATTTACGAGTCGATCTGTTTAAGTTGTAAAAGAGTTGACATGACATTATTGTTATTCGTATTAACATGTCGCGGTGACATTGATTAATTATTAATTTGTTATTATTATTATATTACCACATGTGTTGTATTATCTGAATTGGCCTAAGCTCCACTGAGCCACAAAAAAGAGACTGATGCCAGGCTACAGCACTAGAACTATACCTACTATTGTCTTAAGCATATAGTTTGTCAGTAGAAAACAAAAATAAAAACCGGCCAAGAGCATGTCGGGCCATGCTCAGTGTAGGGTTCCGTAGTTATTCAAAAACGACAGGGCCGATTATGTTCTAAATAGTTTTATTTTAAAGTATTCTATAAGCCATTCATGATTTTTTTCATATTTTTTGGACCTACGGATCAAAAGTTAGACCACTCAGGGGGACACACGTTTTTTTTTATTCTGGAGCGATTATCTCCGAAAATATTGACTTTAGAAAAAAAGTTTCTGTTAGGATACCTATTCAATGATACCCCACACTATAGGGTTACAGCAAATAAAAAAAATCATCCCCACACACACACAGTTTTTATTAATACCACTTTATTGGCATGATTAATATGTAACAAATTGCAGATTTATAGTATAAACGACCCCTGAGCTATGCTGCGGAGACACGGACAGACGGACAAACTACGTGGCGAAATTATAAGGGTTCCGTTTTGGCTACGTAACGCTAAAAATAGTAAACAAACATGTCTGACTTTCCATAGCATTACACATTTTTAGGGTTCCGTAGCCAAAATGGCAAAAAAGGAACCCTTATAGATTCGTCATGTCCGTCTGTCCGTCTGTCACAGCCGATTTACTCGGAAATTATAAATGCTACAGTAACGAAATTTGGTAAGGATATGTGTTGTAGTTACCGCTACAGAATTATGATACTAAATTGTAAAAAAAAAACATTGAGGTGGGGGCCCTCCATACATGTAACTGAGGAATAAAAAAAAAATGTTTGTTGTGTATAAGCGTGTGGGGTATCAATAGAAAGGTCTTTGAAAATGATATTAAGGTTTATAAATCTTATCTTTATTTAAGTAAATCGTTTTCGAGATATCAGCTCTCAAAGTCTGAAAAATGTGTCCCCCCCTCTATTTTTTAAACTACGCGATATAAAATTAAAAAAATATATATATTATGCACATTAATAAACTCTATAAACGATTTTTGGCTTGATTAAATTATCTCCTATAGTTTTTGAGGTAGGTTGATTTAACTGTATTTTTTAAATAATAAATTGATAATGGTACGGAACCATTCGCGCTCGAGTCCGACTCGTACTTGGCCGGTTTTTTTGACAAATATCGTGAAACACGTGGGTTAACAATGATACCCATCATTTTGAGTTATACTTATACCGGATTTTATCTCTTTGGTATTATTTTCCTTATCTTACGAGATTGGAGTCGCGAAGACCAGGTTTTTGTATCGTAAATGTAATTTAAATATCAAGCCATAAACATATTATTTATTTAAATTGTAAATAAGATAATATATAAAATATAAACAGCTATAAACAGCAAAAACAGTTAGTTTCGGTTAAACAAAATGTCACAAACAGTGCTTATAGGTACCTACTTTGTTTTGACAACAAACATTTATGACGTCATAATCACAACCTTGCCTCATTGAATAAATTTAAAATCTGTCAAACGATACGAAACCTTATTATCAGATTATCACTACTGTATAAGCAATCAATTGAACAACTTAAATCATTAAATAGGTGTAAGTAAATAGTTAAGAAAAGTTTAGGTACAGTAACACTACTAACAACTGCATCGCACCCATGATGTGATCGCATAATGTGAATGTCTTAGTAAAAAAAGTCGCACTTTGACGCTTACCATAAGGATCGAATTGGCGTATACTTTTACGTGAATAAAATGCCAGAGCGCCCTTATGGCAAACAATAAAGTGGGACTTTTTACTAAACCGCAACATTTAGTGTTTGACAGCAATACGCGGCCTTCTCGCGGCTATCCGTCCCTTTATAATCAATATAATCGAAAAGAGATAGGCGCGAAAAGGCCACATGTTGGTGTCAAACACAAGACGTGTTAAAGGCTTAAGTATTTCACACAAACTCACCGAAAACGGCTGATAAACACAAATACAGTAAGTTATGTAACATGTGACGCGAGCAGTCCGTCTGGCCGTGAGTTCCGGACTGAACTGAACTGAACATTGGTACCGGTTAAGTATTCTCTATGATAGCAGGTCGGAACGCCTCACATTACCACTGTAGTATGATCTCTGCTATACAGTGACAGATTTTTACGAAAATGGATGGTTATACGCATTACTAGCAATACAAGATACCTAATTATTACGTAGACTGATGCGGGTGGCGCAGGACCGGCCATTGTGGCAAACTTTAAGGGGCCTGTGTTCAGCAGTGCACTTCTTTCGGCTGATATGATGATGATGATGACCTACAATTAATTTAATTTCCTTGTAACGGTCAATGTAAACGCTTGTACTGTTTTATTGTCAAACGCTACGAGTGGTCGCGATTACTAGTTAACGATTTATTTAAAACTGCTTCTTGTAATGAACTTTTCTTAGTAAGTTAAATATAACTTTGAATATTGAGATTTTAATTAAACAATCCTCAGGGTAACGATTAAGAATCTGCTTCCAATTAATCGTTTTCAATAAAAGCCTGGCTATAAGTATAGCACTTTCGCAAAATATGTCAAAGTAACGTTAAACCCACGTTAAACCTACAGCTACATCCGATTGTAAGAAATATCTTACTATAAAATATGAAGCGTCAACGGAAAAAAACATGTCCAGTGCCTAAAAAAAATCAGGGCAAATTCACATCTTATTCTGTTAAAAGTAAGTTTTTCCTTCTGTAATTTGAATTGACTAGACATGTTAAATTCTTTCCGTGAACCCTTCATACTATGTCATTTCGACATGGTTTTAGAGTGTACTAGAGTTCCGATTAGTTGGGGGCATCATTAGTATCATTACTGTGGCGGTAATCCCTGGTATCTGCGTAACTTGGGTTGCTATGCTATGTACACTTGTACAGTCAAGTGCAAAAATAAGTATCGAAAGAATCCGCTCATAAATATGTTACGAGGTTCTTATTACACAGAATTAGAGTGCACTGGGACATATTTTTGAACATTTTTGTATACAACTTATTTTGTCTTTGACTGTACAGTCAGCTGCAGAGGAAAGTAGACCCCCTTGCATATAAATTTGTATTGTACATATCTCTACCGTAGGTACGGTACGGGTATTATGGGGAGAGATAAGTAACTATATGACGGAAA
>JALPQI010013905.1:0-38678 GCA_025490895.1 Thaumatotibia leucotreta
ATATTCGGCACTTTTCGCCGACTAGTCGGTAGGTGTAAATGGTGCCGAATAGTCGGCGTTCCCGACTAGTCGGCCCATCTCTAATTATTATACGGTGTTTCTATGAGATTTTGTTACGCGTTTTTTTTGTTCATTACCATCACCACTTTATTTACCGTTTTATAAAAGCAAACGAGACTATTATGCCAGAATGACAGACAAACATGCGTCTGCTACAAGATAATCGAAAATGACTCCACTAATTCATACGCATTTCGTCTATAATTTGGGAATGGTAATGACTTAATTGTTGCGACTGAATAATCGCATAGAACTACCCTATACCTCTGTGATCTGCGCGAGCTGGCTCTGCGCCTGCGATTGTCCTGCGACGGCGCTGAGCTGCGATGTGAGTGCTGCGTCGAGTGCGGCGGCCAAAGCACGGGCAGATTCCGCTCCGTGGGCGCGCCCCGCTGCCCGCCATTCGTTTAGTTGCGATTCTAGGGACGCTAGCTTCACCTATAATAGAATAGAATTTATTTATTTGGTGTAAAAGGTAGACTTAAATTAAAAATACATCTTAACACATTCGACACCGTGTACCCATCAGGTGGGCACGCGTAAATTTTGCTCAGATGCCGGCGTACCCGCTAGGCGGGCCAGAGCTATAATCCTACATGCTACGCCGGGCATTGCATCTACGCTACCTCAGGGCAGAAAAGTTAGTAAATCTAATTTCTCTCTTTTGGGATATCGTAATCTCTTTTCAAGACCGATAATAACGTTATTTTAGCACCACCATGCGGATGGACTTTCTCAAAAATTGTTTCGTACGTGTTTCATTGATTGTGTCTGTTTCGCACTAGTAAAATATTCATATAAAAGTGTTGTACACTTTATTACTCTATTTAACAAAAGCTATTCGTAGCTCTATCACATATACGAAATTCATTTGGCACAACCCTGAGCGTCAGACGCGTGCCCGCCTAGCGGGTTCGCGGCGTGTGGCACTGAATTTCACGTTCTTGCCCGCCTAGCGGGTACTGTCGGTTTCGGGGGTATGGGCGGGGGGTCGGTTCGGATTGCGAAAGTGTTAACCTAAAACCAACTCCAAATTGGATGCCACTCACGTAGATACAGGGAATTTCCATCATTAATCTTTTCGACGCTATGCCTAAAAGCTGTTATACATACGCAACATCCCTGAAGTTTTAGAACTGAATTTGAACTGTAGCACGTGCGTAGGTCTATTGTGACTTATGAAAATGAAAACGCATTAGAAGGTAAATGCCCATAATCGCCATGGTGGCCAAAAAGATTATCACAGTAAAGTGTCTATTATGATGCTGCTACCCTTCATCCATCTTCTATCAAAGAATGGTCAGTGACACTTCAATCCCTTAATGGACTCTTACAACCCTTGTGGAAAGAGTGATGGTGGTGATAAATGTTTAAATGGTGAGAAATTCTTACTGCCATCACCACACAGCCATTTCAATATTCTGGGATTATCCAGACCAACCTTAGCTTCATGTAACTCCTGCTGAGCTGGCTGCAAAGCTTCCACTCTGCTGGTCAACTGATGCACCTGTTCTTCTAGCAGCATCTTGTTACCAATCGTGTCGCGTAAAGAGCGCTCCGCGGCGCGTAATCGGGCGACTTCCTTCTCTAGTTCCGCCATGTTGCTTAGTCGTTTTTGTGCCGTCTAAAAAATTTGCAGACAGATATTAAAATCAAAATAACTCTATTTAAAATTAATTTAATAAAACATGGATGAAACTTAGATAGAGCTTTTATTTAAGTATACAGGATGGCAATAGAAATGGTTAGCGAAAGCAGCTACCTGACCCCTGTTGCTACACAAAAGTGGTCTTAAGAGATATGATAGATTTTTTTGGCACTATACAGGGTGTTCCACGAGCCACAGAAAACCTTGAACGGGGTGATTTAGTAGGCTATACTGAACAACTTTTAATATGGGGCCTAAAATTTAATCACGAAATCTAAAAAAAAAATTGTCTTTTTCATACATTTTGACCGATTGATCACAACATTTTATATGAAAAAGGCAATTTTTTTTGAGATTTCTGGGTTAGCTCCATAGTAAAAGTTATTCTGTTTAACCTACCAAATCACCCCGTTCAAGGTTTTCAGTGGCTCATGGAACACCCTGTATTTAAATAAAAATAATAGATACTTTCAAGAAAGAAAAAACATTATTTTAATATATTTATTTAATTTACCTTTGCCTGCTGTTGCCAGTCCTTATAAGAGTCCTTCTCATACTGTAGCTCCTTCAATTTGCTGGTAGCTTGCTGCAGTTCAAATGTCTGCTTCTCCAACTGGGTCCGGAGATTGGTGCACTGTTCAGCTCGGCTGGTCTGTTTGGTTAGTTCTTTTTTTAACATCTCCACTTCAGCCTGGGCACCTTCTAAAGCCTAGATAGAAATGATGGGTGGTTAAAAAAGTGCCTAAAACTAAGAAAAAGACATTTGAATGAAAATTTGAATTTAGGTACATATGTATAACAAAAAATTACAAGTATGATAACTAAATACAGAGATAAATATTTAGAGATAGTTTGTTACTATATTAGATTTGTGTTATGGTGCCTATAGTTCAATAAATTATTTTCTATTCTATAGTATTCTATAAATAATAAAGTATAGATTGTTCCACTTACAATGACCTGCAGAATTATCTAAACTAACCTGTTGACATAATCATTTGAACCAAAGCATGCATGTTTGTAAGTGAAACAATATGTGTATGTACAAACATTTGTTTTACCTGTAACAGCTCATCCATGTCCTTCTTCATCTCGGAGATCTGGTCCTTATTGCTAACATTGGCCTCCAGTAGTTTATCTTTAAGCTCGGCTATATACCTCTGGAGCTCTCCCTTCTCTAATTCCCATTTTGCCTTACTCTCCTTGTGTTCTTTTATTGTCTAATAAAAAAACAAAATTGTGACTAGTTATTAAATCCTGTTGTAAATGATAAGTTTTTTATGAAGCAATAGATACAAAACTTACACCAAAATTTTTGTATGCTAGCAAATCAGACTCAGAATATAATTACCATAATTTGTTCATTAATATAAAGTGTAGGAATTTCAAACTCATAAAGACAAAGGCATAGAAGCTTACATACAGCATATGATATACATATGATAGTTAGTCACCATTCATGTGAAAAATACATAAAATGTAAAATTGTAATAACATTTGATAATACTAACCTCACACAATTCATCTTTTATCTCCTGCTCTCTTCTCCTGATTGTGTTAAGGCGGTCCTCCATGTCAGACAGAGCCCGCTCGTCCCGCTTATGTTGCTCCATCAGAGAGGCCTTCTCTTCTTCAAATAGAATCTGCATCTCTTTCCTAATTGTATGTTGGTGGTTCACTCGGGCTTCTAGCTTTGTTATCTAAAATTAAGGAAATTATAAGGTAAATTTAAAAGCCATACATAAACTGTGCTTATGCCTATCATCATAGACTAACATCATTTTACATCATCAGATTTATAAATTTATAGAAATGTCAAAAATTAGTATTGTGTACCTGGGCCTTAGCAGCTATCAAATCTATCTTCATCCTCTTAGCTTCCCACGGCGACGGAGGAATTGTCGTGGAGCTGTCGGTACGCTGCCGCTTATCAGGAGTAGCTTCAGCAACGCTCATGCTGGACTTCCTTTTGCCCATGGACAGTAGGTTAGACAACCCTACAAGTAAACAACTTAAAACGTAACTAAATCTATTACATATGTACTAACCTACGCATTAAACTAAGATTACCTTCTTTAATAGATTGGTTACTGTCCGTGAAATTCATTTTTGTAGACGCCGACAACTTCTCTTTCGGCGGATCGGTGTTTATCACACGCCTGAACGGCTCCAACACATCTTGATAAAGGGACATATCGCCTTCTTTTGCCATAGTAGTTATATTATAATAATGCTAAACAGGATAAATGTTTAAAACATCATTTTTCACATAAAACACAAAATAAAATCACGATACGCGACTCCGCGCCGAGCCGATTTTTTTTTTTTAGTGCACATTTGCACAGATTACGTATACAATTTCAACTGAATGATTGAATGAACTCATAGTGATGCCCGTAAGATTCGATATTGGTTTCGGTATTTACAATCGATTCGTTCTTAAGTCACTTGTTAATTGTTGTCATTATTACAGTAACAAAATCTGCATTTTAAACAGTGCCTAAGACGGTTTTCAATCAGTCAATGTGACATTGACACTTGAAAGAAAAGAACTTGTCAAAAAATCAAAACAATTGTTTTGCCTGTAAAAAGGGCACGATTCTTGAATAAATTAATTAGTATAGTATTTTTATTACGATCTTCTTTACATCTACGATATAAATTATTTGAGAGAACGATTAAGAATGGATATACAAGAAGATTACTTTTGCAGCTACGAAGATTTTGAGGTTACATTTTACTTATATAGTTTTCTGAAGTTATTGATAAAATTCAATTCTGGTTCTTCTCAGGAACGGTGTAGGGTTAGAACCAGTAGTACATTTTTTTTCTCTCTTGATAATGTCAGACGATTCGAAAATGCTTATTAATAGCTTACTTGAATAAAGATTAGTTTGACTTTGACAACAAATTATTCTACGATATTGATATCCTAATAAAATGTTTACATCAGGTTCACAGATTAATGCTTAACGATGCACCTAGAACGCGAGCTTACCAAAAAGCAATATTAGACAATAAAGCCTATTTCAAAGACAAAGTTGTGATGGATGTTGGCTGTGGTACAGGAATCCTTTCCGTATTTTGTGCTCAAGCTGGCGCAAAAAAAGTATATGCCGTCGAAGCAAGTAGTCTTGCAAATCTAGCTAAGGATATTGTAAAGGAGAATAAGTTTGAAGAAGTTATTGAGGTAACATTTGTCATAATTTCCAGTAGCATTCTTGTTAGATGCTAGTCATACAAAAAACTATTGTTTGGCCTTGTAATGAATATAAGCCAATTGATTGATTACAGGTGATACACAGTAAAGTAGAAGATGTAGTTTTACCCAACAATATTAAGGTGGATGCCCTGGTATCAGAATGGATGGGCTTCTATCTCTTGCATGAGGGCATGCTTGACTCTGTGCTCTTCGCCAGACATAAATTCTTAAAGGAGGGTGGAGAAATGTTCCCTGAGAGTGCTACAATTTATGTAGCTCCATGTAGGTAAGTTCTTGTAGATTACTCAAATGGCTATAATTATTATTAGCCAGGTCCACACAAAACCCTTTATGACGCAACTCAATCAATGTTGAAGGTGTTTAAACCCATCATTAAAGCAACATGCCTCAGAGAGCATGGTCTGTGCCTCGGAAGTAGTTTTTTAGAAAAACCTTGAAATTTAATTTTTTGGTGTTTTTAGCCAAAATACCCAAAATTTAAAATGAACTGCTAATTTTTGACCAAGTTAAGCGATAAACATACTATTTTTTATTTTACATTTTTTACAATCTAAGAAAACATAATAAAAGCTTTTGTTTTATAAAAGTTTTTTTTACAGAATTTTGAAGTTCAAGATTCAAAATGGAAAATGTTAATTCATTCATCAGTCATTGTTTACACGTTACTTTAGTTAAATAAAATAAAAAAATAGTACGTTTGTCGCTTAACTTTGTCAAAAATTAGCAGTTCATTTTAAATTTTGGGTATTTTGGCCAAAAACACCAAAAAATTAATTTAAAAAAAGTAGTCAGACGTCGTCAAAGACAACAACGGCTTAAATGGTTCTAAATGGTCTATACTTACTCCACCTTAAAGCTTTGCATCGGACTACCAATCACCCTGTATACCGAAGAAAGAAAAATAATGAAATTCGAACTAGTCATTTGTATGGGGAAAAAAACCAGTATCTGATCCCTGTTCTGTGCTGCCTCTCACAATTTCCTTGCTCTGTGGGAATTGACCGCTATTTGGGTGTATTTCTTTTTGTTAGTGACGTAGTCCACTTGTGGGTTAAACTAAAAAATACCAAAGTCAAAATTATGTCTCTACAATCAGTGGCATGACTTGTATATCTTCTTGGCAATAAATTTCAGCATAAAGGCCTTCTACCAAAAGTGGAACAATGTATATGGTGTATCAATGTCTGCATTTGGCAAACAGCTCCGTGCCAGCAAGTGCAACAAGCCAGAGATCCTGACGATAGGTGCTGATGAACTCTTGGGGGAAGAAGTGGCTATGGCCTGGATCAATTTGAAAGAAGATATGCCTGAGGATTTAGATACCTACAGTATACAGCATGTTGTTGGTAAGATGTTGGATAGAATAGAATACTTAGAACCAGGGACTGGAAAGGTATTCTGAAATAGCCCAATATTTTAAAATGTTTTATACTCTTTATGTACTACAGATGTAGTGCAAAATCCTTTCTCTTGGGCTTTTCACGGAAACGCCCGAATTAATCTCCCTGTCTCAATTAGCTTCAGTGCAATATAGTCAAAGTCAAACTATTCTTTATACTGAAGTTCATTGTGACAGCAATATGAATTCGGATGTTTCCGTGAAAAGCTGAAGAGAAAAGATTTTGCACTACATCTGTACTCAATATTTTATGTAATTTACAACATCCTATTTAAATTACTTCATTAGCTTAGAATTTAGATACAGTTTTTTTTTGTGTGGAGAAAATACCGGTTTCCGGTTCCTGCATAGAACTGAATAATAAATAAAAAGCAATACCAATTTTTGCAAGTTCATACAATTGTTTCTGGTCTTTATTGTTTCCAAGTTGATATCATTTTATTTTCTATGTGATGGCAAACATGTTGCCTCCCACATTAAAGGTTTAAATTGTTTTATATGTGTACTTTATTCACCTTTTCAGCGGCTAGCAAAACAGGCCCCTACCAAGGAGTTTGCGTGTGGTTTGACTGCACATTCCCTGAGCTGTCCAGTGAAGTTGGCCGGGAAGTATTAAGCACCAGTCCATCAAGTCCAGAGACACATTGGAAACAAACCATTATTGTTCTACCGGAGGAACAAGAGGTGGAGTCTGGAGAGCCTATTGCATTCCAATTGGATATGAACAGGGATCAGTTAAATGGGAGAAGGTAATTTGAATGGTCTGATAATCCATTGTGACTTAAAGACAACTTCTTAATAAAAGCCCTTTTCGCACACCTAATATTCTTCTGAGTGTTCTACTTTGCCGCCATATTCAAATTCTTGACTTGAATAAATACCTAAGTAGCTAAAAAACCAGGTTCCACCACCTCCATGTTAACCTTTTTGACGCCACGTCAAATAAAAGAAGCTGATTATGAACTTACGTGCATGTAAAATAGGTCTATATAGCTCTAGGAACCCTGGCTTATAATATCGGTGTTTGGCGTTAAACTTGCGGTGCCAATAGCTCAGTCGTTGGCTTCAAAGAGGTTAAATTTACAAATTGCCGCGTTAGGGAGATCGATCAGTGCCTAAGACATACTGGCGCTTGAACTTTTGCAAAGTTAATGTAGACTTCGCGGAGCCGCGATAGCGCAATTTCCTCGCGAGGCTACTCGTCTGATCTGGATTAGAGATGCGCAAAATCGCTCACGGAGTTGAAAGGCGTGATTCATATCTTTCGCTCCCGGAGATATATATCACTCATGTCGCTCAGGCGATCTGTAGAGAAGTGACAATACACACAGCGTGCGAGTGTGAGCAAGACGGTATATGAGCGAATCACACCATGTGATACGCTCATACGCTGCCGCCATGTTACCCGACCCGACACGCTCAGAGTTCTTCCGAACTGCATCGAAACTATCTCACTCTTTTGACTCGACCGGCTCATCTGAATCATGAGTGAGAAAGAGCGAGCAAGTAAGGTTGTCACCGCTGAGATCGACGAGTTGAATTGAGTTGATGGGAAAGTTAAATCTTCAGTGGGTTGAAGAGCGAGTGAGTTGAATTGAAAGACATAGTTCATTTATATCACTCACTCATGAACGACACATCTCTAATCTGGATCCAGCTAATAGAGTCTCCGATTGTTACAGATATAACCTTCAACTAACAATGCAAGACCCCAACGAGGTAGAACACCCTCTCCCATGCTCCTGCGACATGACAAAGTGCATCCTTATAAAGACTTTCATGAAACAGTCAGAACAAAATCAGGGGAATGCGGGCACAGCAGGTTTAGTTGAAGAGGATATTGATGATGATATGGAAGCTGGGGACAGTTGAAATAAAAATATATTTCATTAAGGTATTTAATGGTTTTATTCAGTAACTAAGACGTGAAGAAACTTGAGTACAATTGGAAGAAATTTGGCAGTGTTTCGTTATACATAGTATTACATACATTAATATCACGGCAATAAAAATACACAAATGACATACATAATTCATCAAATTGGTAAAATATAATCGTTAAATACGTAGGTAACAAACAACCGCAACTTCTGAACACAAATAACAATCGAGATTCGTAAATAATAACCTCCCACAATTCCCATGTTAGGGCCATAACATGAAAGTAAATGTACCCAAAACATTATTTCCAAACCCCACAATGTCATAACAGATGTGCTTACCATAAAAAATTAACTGCGAAAGACTCTGATTGTCACGGGATTCGAACCCGCTTCCTCTGGATTACCGGTCCAACGTGCTTCCAATTACACCAGACGACCTTTCGTGAATCATAGCGAATTTAGTCCATGGTATTGTGAAACTAATCACTAGCGACATCCATACTTAATGTTTCGAATTATTTCCAAAATATCAGTTATTAAGATAATAATATATACAAGAATATTGTGACTACAGGCGTTTCTCCAGGGTATTAGCAACCTGGAGAAGCTAGAAAAATGTCAAAGTTGCGGGCCTACAGTTGATAGCCACCTCATCGCAACATGTTGGTGACCGACATGGTGAGCTGGGCTTCGCCGCTGAGCCAGCGGTTGTAGTCGAGCCGCACTAGAAAAATGACAAAGTTGCGGGCCTACAGTTGATAGCCACTACCTCATCGCAACATGTTGGTAACCGACATGGTGAGCTGGGCTTCGCCGCTGAGCCAGCGGTTGTAGTCGAGCCGCACTAGAAAAATGTCAAAGTTGCAGGGCTACAGTTGATAGCCACCTCATCGCAACATGTTGGTAACCGACATGGTGAGCTGGGCTTCGCCGCTGAGCCAGCGGTTGTAGTCGAGCCGCACTAGAAAAATGTCAAAGTTGCGGGGCTACAGTTGATAGCCACCTCATCGCAACATGTTGGTAACCGACATGGTGAGCTGGGCTTCGCCGCTGAGCCAGCGGTTGTAGTCGAGCCGCATGAGCAAACGCGCAAGGAACACGCCGCACGGACGATCCCGTAGTGATAGCAGTAGTTGCATCAGCTGCTTTACCAGCTTGTTGAACCTGAAATACACAATAATAATAAATAAATATCTTGGGACATCTTACACAAATCAACCTAGTCCCACGGTAAGCTCAATTAAGGCTTGTGATGTGGGTACTAGGCGACGATATATACATATAATAGATAGATACATATAGATACTTAAATACATAGACAGCCATGACCAAGGAACACATATTTGTGATAAAAATACACAAATAATGCCCTTGCCGGGATTCGAACTCGGAACCTCCGTAGGCAGGGTCACTACCAACTAGGCTACGGAGGCTGACAAATGACAATGCTGATGATCACTCCGGATCCATAAATGTCTCCTTAGCAAGCCGATAAGAATGGTTGATCCGTTTCGATCTTATAGACATGATAAGAAACAATGGGACAAACCATTCTTATCGGCTTGCTAAGTTAGAAGAAGTTTATAAATTAGGGTATACTTCTTTAAAAAAAAACGATTAGAGGGGTCTTAGAAAGAATTGTACGCCTTTTTTGTAGAGATTGTAATATTGTTAAAGGTTTGTTTGGTATGCGTATCATTTTCTTGCACGTCCACATATACTCCGTTTTGAGTGGACTCGCCTAATAAGAAAACGCTTAACGAAATCTGAACACCTCTAAGAAGTTCTTTATTCAGATTTCTTTACGGAACTGGTCATGCTGCAGAAGGAGAGGCACAGCTTCAGTAGCTCCATGATGTTGAAAAACACTGAATTGTTTTACCACTCAAGGATCATCAGTCTGAACACAACTCTATGAATGCCACTATACCTCTCAGAGCATACTCGATTTTAATAGTGCTCCAACTCCTTATCTGTAACGGAACTGCTCATGCTGCAAGAGTAGCCACAGCCTCAGCAGTTCAATGAGGTTGCAAAACACCCACTTGTTTCCAATAAGTACGAAGTCTTCAAAGTCTGAACATGTCTATGACATGACATTGCTTATATACATACACTCTAATTGTCATGAGGCCCCAATTTCACGACATTTACAAGTGCTACAATTGTAAATTTACTGTTTTTATAATCTGGGGCGTCTATAGGCTACAGTTACTATTTACCATCGGTAGGGCCGTGCGTTCGTTTGCCACCAATATAAAATGTAGTGCTGGAACTTTAATAAATCAGCAGTAAATAACTGCTTTTTTGCGACGCAAAATTACAATTGTCACAAAAACACGACAATTGTAGCGAAATTCCGACATATGCCGAACCTCATGTCAAGATTGAATGAGAATTGTACTAAACCTTGCGACAATTGTCACGGGTTTTTGAAAATAAAAAGTAGTTTATTAACGATATAATAACTTTATTAGTAATAATTGTATGTTGGTGGCAAACAAGCACATGGACCGTCCGATAGTAAGCGGTAGCTGTAGCCTACGGAGGCCCGTGACGTCAGTAACAGTGATATTTTACAATTGTCAGACTTGTAATTATGGTGAAATAGGCCACAGGTCAGTTCAGTCTATTAGCTCTATTGTATGTTGACTGATGCCAGGCGAATTTGAACTTTGTGTCTTTGGGCTGATCTGAAAAATGGAAAATGACTGATCTTCTAACCACTAAGAAACGCTAATATACCTCTCAGAATATCCTCGGATGTAATAATCTTCCGACTCCTTATCCGTGACGGAACTGCTCATGCTACAGAAAGAATGGCACAACTTCAGCAGCTCCATGATATTGCAGAATACTGGGTTGTTGATGGAATCCGTTGACTCTGAACCGGAGTACTCGCCGTTTGTTGACTGCAAAGTGCAAAGCCAGAACTGTGTGAAGAACTAAAATAAAACATTGAAGCTGCACGCCATACTAAATTGCCTATGATCCTAAAATTTCGTTGACAAGTATCACCGCCTCTTCAATACATTATGCTAATATTAATATTATTCTATTTGCATTTGCAAAAATGTTGCGCAGACATATGCGCGGTGTTAACACGTTCGCCTCCGGGACTGTTTCATTAAGTGCTTATACTATGCCGATCGAAATTATTTGATAGAAATCCTATGCCAGTGACACGCATGTGTGACCGAAAAGATTGTACTCCTATGCCGGTGACACAGCACTGTGTCAAAAACGTTCGTATTTCGATGCCACTGGCATAGGAGTGAGAACTTGATTAATGCTAGTGGCATAAGAATAAGATTACTTTGATCACGTATGTGTGTCACTGGCTTAGGAGTACAGTTTTTTCGGTCACATATGTGTGTCACCGGCGTCGAACGTGTTAAGAAAAGCGAAATGTCCTGCCCATCGCGACTCAATTGCTTGTTAGAAGTCCATGTTTATATATGGTCGCAGGTAAAGAACCTATCTAAGAGTTGTAACAAAGTGAATGTTTATCCACTGAAGACCGTTATTGGGTATCGTGTTCTGAATAAGACGAAATATTATAAGTACTTTAAATGTTTCCGAGTTTATGGATGACACACAACTGCTCCTACTACTACATACTACTACGTAATCAGTCAGAGTACAAAACTGAAAACTCTCTTAAACGGATCACGACAAATAAAGTTAAATAAAGTGTGCACTAATCAGTTCCTGAGGCAAACTTCAACAAGAGGCCTTGATGGAAGTATAGGACGTTATCGGGTCTGCAATGACGTTTGAAGATTAAAACTGGCGGTCAGTTAGCAGCAAATCTAGTACTAAAACATCACAAAAACTAGGATTAGTCAACCACTCACCGAAGTAATCGTCAAAAAGGATTGGCTTAACACATCAGCCAAGAATACCGCGTGCGCTTTCCGAAGTTTCTCGAAGTCATTGGTCTTGTTGACAGCCTCCATTAGCTTGGAGAAGGAAGTATCCAGGACATCGGCTTGCATGTAATGCTGGAGATTGTTTACTAAGAACATCAACTTGTTGTGAAGCTGACACATTGCGAAACTGTAAAGATAGAAGCTCAGTCGTATAACCTTTTTAGGTCTTGTCCAATTTAACACAAGGATATTGTTAAGTTTAGATTGTTATTAGTTTTTAAATCGTAACATTTTCAACGTCAAGGACATTGACTCAATAACAATCTGTATAAATTTATAACCTGTTTGTCATTGAACAACTTAGCTTCGCCAAAATTGGTAAAAAAATAAAGGTAAAGTACTCTTAAGGTACCTAAACAACCAGATAGATGTAGGTATTAACTTATTTTCGAATGAGTCTTTCCCGAAAGCTTAGCACAGGATTGGTGCGACAGTCATAACATAAAAAGACAATCATGAGCTCAGCCTACAGCAATAGCACAGTATAATATAATAAATAATACTAAGGTACAGTACGAACACACCCTGCCACCGTGCCACCACAGTTAGCCTGGCATTTCTAATGTCATTCATACAAGCATAGCCCGCGTACACGAGCTCAGACTATGCGAGTAACAACTTGTTTCATACCAACGCCACTGTCCGAGGTGTGGTTACTGAGTTACTGTGGTTATAATACATTTCTCAAGAGTTCCCTGTAAGTTCAAGCATTTTGTCACAGTGACATAATTATACAATATAGGTGCTTACTTCGACGACTGTTTATAAGTCTTCCATAGCGAATGCAGATCTTGTTGCGTCTTCTTAATCCGCAGCAGTAGCCGGAACATGTCGTTGTACCGCGCCAACACTTCGGGCGTAAACAGCAAGTGCAGTGGCCACTTGAAGTCGTATTTCAGAATTAAGCTGGACCATCCGTCTGCAGCTGCAAAGAGCAATGAAAATTGAATTTTCTGACATAGTAGTGGTGACAATAGGATGATTTTTAGGGTTCCGTAGCCAAAATGGCAAAAACGGAACCCTTATAGATTCGTCATGTCCGTCTGTCCGTCTGTCCGTCTGTCACAGCCAATTTACTCGGAAACTATAAATGCTACAGTAACGAAATTTGGTAAGGGTATGTGTTGTAAGAACCGCTACAGGATTATGATACTAAATTGTAAAAAAAACCATTGGGGTGGGGGCCCTCCATACATGTAACTGGGGGATAAAAAAAATTTTTTAGTTGTATATAAGCGTGTGGGGTATTAATAGAAAGGTCTTTGAAAATAATATGAAGGTTTATACATTTTATTTTTATTTAAGCAAATCATTTTCGAGATATCAGCTCTCAAAGTATGAAAAATAGGTCCCCCCCCCCTTTATTTTTTAAACTACGCGATATAAAATTCTAAAAAAAATATATGTTATGCACATTAATAAACTCTATCAACGATTTTTGGTTTGATTAAATTACCTCATATAGTTTTTGAAGTAGGTTGATTTAACTGTATTTTTTTAATAATAAATTGATAATGGTACGGAACCCTTTACGCGCGAGTCCGACTCGCACTTGGCCGGTTTTTAATTGTTTTTTTTTGTACTTTTTCCACTCGGGAATCGCGAGCTATTTTCCCTGTGAGAGAAAAAAGGTATCACAGTTTTTCCATTTAATTTTTTGAGTTTCCTTTTAAGTTACAATCATTCAAAGTATATGAAAAACAGTAGCGTAACAATAGGGTGGCAGGGCTGGCAAAATGCCACGGGCCACCGACCCAAGAGAGCCTCGGCCCAAGAGGCCGTGAATTTAAATTTAAAATTAAACTTAGTACAATGTGACGATTTTTACTGATAGGGCCCCAAGGCCACAGGCCCCACATGGTATTGTTATGCCAATGATGAAAAATCGTATCTCAGTAGAATAAAAACCTGGGACGAATATTTTCTCCTACAGGAATTAAAAAAGCTCGTTTTCTGACTAGAAAAATACAAAAAAAAATGCTAAAACTTCTGCAAACAAAGTTACCAAGTCAGAAATATAATAAAATGTTATTGCTACTGATTGATTACTAGTGA
Source organism: Thaumatotibia leucotreta (assembly GCA_025490895.1). Classification (NCBI taxonomy): domain Eukaryota; kingdom Metazoa; phylum Arthropoda; class Insecta; order Lepidoptera; family Tortricidae; genus Thaumatotibia; species Thaumatotibia leucotreta. Next base: position 14,201 of record JALPQI010013905.1, read on the forward strand.
CACGGGACTAGTGATCTAAAGGCCGCAACTAGTTGTCTAGTCTGAATATACCTGAATAAGATTCCTCCGTCATAGTCGAGTTGACTGAAGTGTTAGGTTTCACATAAGGCAACTCAAAACTGAACTTTTCAATGTCAGCACTGTTGCTGAGGAACACGGACCTCGCTGCCAGTTGGAATGCATGATTCATATCTGAAATGGAACTTTTTATTTCCATAAAGTGTATACATACAAGAGGATATAATTATAAAATACCGAGAGCAGGGATCGGATACCGGTTTTTTCTCCATACAAAATAACGGTTCGAATTTCATTCTTTTTCGTTCTTCGGTGTATAAATTCTCTGTTATTGGGGTAATTCAAAAATCCGATGTTGTTAATTAAATTAAATATTGAGTACTACATAAAGAGTGTAAAACATTTTAAAATATTGAGTTTTTTCGAGGTTTTCTAGAAAACCGGTTCCGATCCCTGACCGAGAGCATAATTACAATCGCATGTGTAGTATTGCGTGTTTGCTACCTTACGGGCAACTCTATATTCGGATTTTCTCGAATCTTAACATGTTCGACGCCGATGACACAGGCTCTGTGATCAAAACATTCTGACTCCTATGTCAGTAACACACATACGTGATCAAAATAATCTTATCCGTATGCCGCTAGCATAAATCAAGTTCGCATACTCCTATGCCACTGGAATTGAAATGCGAACAAAGTTGTGTCGCCGGCATAGGAGTACAATATTTTCGGTCACACATCCGTAGCATAGAAGTTTTTTTAGGATAATTTCGATCATCAGTACCGGGAGCGAAGGTGTTAAACTGTCATCATTTTGACTAATAATAAGCCTAATTGCAAAGACATACGGTTCACAGTGAGTCGAAGCAGCTACAAATATGCCTCCCCTTTTCAACACTCACCTCTGGTCCCAGTTCGAGTAGTGGGTTTCTCGAGCATATGTGCAGTGAGACGCAAAAGCTCCAAAAACAACTCTCCTCTCCCAAGCAAGTAAAAGTCCTTCATCAGTCGTAGCTCGTGAATCAGCTGTGCTTCTTCCACTGCTACAGCCCAAAGGTGCTGAAAAGAGAAAACAAGTCGATTTTGAAATCGATAAGCTTTGAGGGCAGACTTTATATTTCGATTTTAATGGTGGTGCACTTTGACAACTTTGGCGTAGTATTTTTATACATAATAGTATCGATACCGATCAAACGTTTGAACTAAGCTAACCTTTTGACAGCCTTTAACGGCTTACCCGACAACGGAACTAAGTCAAATTCAACATTGCTTGATTAGATAATAGAAATAGTGGCTTCCTCATTATTTTGTAAGAAGGCTTAAGTTAAAATTAGCCGCAGCTCTAGTTTTAAGAACACTGTCTTTGCTGTAATGTATCTTCCTAGTTGAGAGAGAAAGTTATGCTTTATGGTCTGGCCACAACATTGGTCTAAGGCGACTGGCGGCGAGCGAATCCATACGTTGGAGCGATAGCCGGTATCACAGCTCGTACCATACGTGCCGATTCCCGGTCGCCTTATACCAAGGTCGTGGCCAGGCTATTAGGCACTGAGATTTACTATGCTAAAACTAAACTTTCCAAATGATCTGATAATCTCACCTTGGTAACACATTCCTTGATCTCCCTCACAACATTCCTCAAATTGTAGATCTCAAATAATTCAGGATCTTTAAATTTCTGCAGTTTCTCATGAAATTCTGCTTCTTTATCTTCCCAAATTGTAAACCTGTTGGAAAAAAAAACAATTAATTGTCATGACAATACTTGAGCCCTATTTGGTAAAAAAAAATTGTCATGACAATACGTGAGCCCTATTTGGTTCAGTTTATAATATATGTTATCATTATCACCTTCTGGAATCTCCAAACTTCTTTAAAGACATCATTGGCCTGCTTTTCATTGATGTACCCTTTTTCATCTTTTGCGGATCAAAACCAAATAAAATCACGGTTTTACCGATAAATAGTATTTCTTGTGCTAATGAAAGTGGCATGAAATGGGGTATCATTTTAGGATTCAATAAAAAGCCGCAGTCTAGAAATGCATCCTGCAACTGAAAGAAGATATAAAATTAAATTAATCCATTTATTATAACGATTATAGATCACACTTTTTCAGGAGCACATCTGATTCACTCAAAATTAACCGATTCGTTGCGTTGTTCATTTTCAAAAACTTTTATCTAAGGCGGCGAACAATTTTTTCATGTTATACCAAGCGTGCCTTGCGCCATAGAATATGATGACACGCCTATCGTGTCATACGCCATTCATGACACGCCTGGCGTGTCATCCGCACTGAAACGGTTAATAAAAGCTAAAGTTGTTTTAGGTATGGAGCAGTATTATTTAGGTCTCCTCAGTATTAACCACCAGTTAGCGCCGTTCATACAATTTTTTGTTAGACCAGCGCCCGCTCCGGGTAGTTCGCGTCAGCTAACGATAGCGGAGGCCCACACAATGTAAAGCCAGTGGCCGTTTTGGCAAGTCCCAAATAGATGACAAAAATAAATCAAAAAACTTGTAGAAACAGAATAACAAATTGAATTTTGTTGAGCCATAATCCAGACAAGTTTATATGTGCTGATGGGCTATTGTGGCCATATGTGAGCTTTTTAGTAAAACATCCTACACAACTTACCTGTCTATCTTTTATTATGTTAATCAACAAAGTAGGACATTTACAAAAAGGCTGACTTATAGTACATCACATCATCAGCCTGTGATAGTCCACTGCTGGACGTAGGCCTCTCCTATTAACTATGCGTATAGACGCATTAGGAGGTAAATGCCCATAATCGCCACGCTGGGCAAGCGGATTGGCGATTGCAGTAATGTGTCCACTATGACGACGCTGCTGCCCATCATCAATATTTTATCAAATAACGGTCAGTGACACTTCAATCCCTTAGCCGACTCTTACGACACCCGCAGGAGGTGTTGGGGTGGTGACAAATGAATTCTTACCGCCGTCACCACACGGCCAGCCAAACATATATATGTATACCACTGCTTATAGTAACCAAACATAAAATAAATGTGTTAACTCATAATCATAGTAAGAAGATAAAATAATTCTTACACTGTTCAAGAGAGTTTTATCAGTGTTTGTGCTGGAAGGAGTGGTGGATAAGAATGTGTCCGAGGTCTCATCTTGACTACATACTATCAAAAATTCCTGATATGGGTCTCTTAGCTCTCCGTATAACAACCAGGTGCAAAGTTGATTCATAAACACATTATTTATGTATGCAAAAATTCTGAAAAAAAAAAATTGAGAGTAATATACAAATACATATGTATTAGACACTAGGTGTTTTTTGGCCATGGCCTGACATAAAAATCATATTTATGTATATTTAGCATGGAATAATAAAATGTTCTGTGATATTTAGGCATATTTTTTGACATACTCGTAGTAAGATGACATTTTGACGTTTTTAAAGTCACAAAACTGGGATTTTTAGTAATTAGCGTTATAATTATGGTTCATTGAGATAATTACTTTGAATTGTCCATAATTTTGTCATGAAAAAAGTATTAGGTCTAGTGCTGGTCTAATGACAATGTTGCTATAATCATGATGCAGATGTAGTTCGGCTTTTCACGGAAACATCCGAATTCATATTGCTGTCACAATGAACTTCAGTATATATTGCACTGAAGCTAATTGAGACAGGGAGATTAATTCGGGCGTTTCCGTGAAAACGTGTAATGTGTGCTTTATGTGAATAAAAATTTATTCTATTCTATTCTTCTTCTTCTATTCTAAAAGCCGAAGAGAAAGGATTTTGCACTACATCTGTACTTATATTGTAAGTTAGTAAGACATTGGCAAGTTGTAACATTGATTAAATAGTACTTACTTAAGTAGAGCATCATGGACCATCTCATTACCATTCAATATATACTGATGAGTCAAACTCAGAATCTGGCATCCATTCAGCCTTCTTTCCTTTATGGTAGATATAAGTCTATTCAAAGCATTGAAGAGGCCTTGGTATTTCTCAACATAACTATATACAAATGACAATGTGTATGTATGGTTTCCCATCACTAGACCTTCTACCTCAAGAAGTGTTTTTTTATAGGACTGGAGTACTTCAGTAATACCTTCGCTCAGGGCTTGAGCATATAGGCCAGTTGTACGGGAAGAGGCTGAAATAGGTACATATTTGTTATACAAGGCTCGAAAGTTTAGTATTGAAAGCCGAGCAAGTGAAGGATTCATGAGTATGAATCCTGGGCATAGTGAAGACTTCAAGGCATGAGATGCAAAAAACTTTACAGAAAAGCGAAACACAAATTTGTTCACCTCACTAATGCAAGGAAAATATTAGTTCTGGAACATTTAAAATCATATCTAAATGAAGAAATACTTTATTTTTCAAAATTAGTAGTGAAGTGTGTTCCATCATCTAACATCAGAGAACAACAACTTAATATTAGCATTGAAAACATTTTCCACAATAGCAGTAAAAATTGACTTGCACCCAGATTTTGAAGGATAAAGGGAGCAACACTTACAAAGCTGGTGAGGTAAAATTTAATGTATTTTACAAAACCTCAAATGCTGATTGTATAATCCCACAAAGAAAATATTGACTACATACCTGAATGTGATTTTCTACAATGAAAACTCATACTATCAACAAAGGTTTGAATCCTGTGATGACTCTTAGCAATTTCACATATCCTATTGTAGACATCTGAATCTCCTTGATTAGCATAATGTTGATGTTTGACTGTCTGAAATAATATTTACCAGTTATAGTAAAAATTAAAATGTAAATATTCTGTTAATGATATTTTAAAGGTCTGGATCAAATGACACAAGCTCATTATCCATCCTATTCCAGCAGTCATCGCTTTTATGTGACCAGAGGTCCATTGTATAATAAAATACAACTAATATTACATGTGGAAGTTTCGTTCTAATAAGAAGAATATAGAAGAGACTTCTGCTTATTTTATTATGCTGTGGGCCTCTGTATGAAGTTGTAGCTGTTATTGGTCCCGCTGGCCTTACAAGTCGTGTACACTTATACAATTGGAACCTGAGTGGCCTAAGTGCCATTCTTCCACGGAGGCTGATTTAATAGTCTTACACTTGAATCAGGATATTTTAATGAAGAAAAATTAAGTGTACATACCTCTTGTGTCGCTTGAGAACAATCCCACAAAACTAAAAGAGCATCGTGTATCATACTTAAAACTAATCCAAAGCAACTATAATCTACGAGAAATTGGTAATTACAAAAACTAGTAAATGTTAAGTTTTCTGTAGTTGTTTAATTGTAATTAATAATAATAAAATTGTTGTACAGTTTGTTTTGACTTTTGCGAACGACAGCAGATGCTACAGATTAAACACAGTCGCTTACAAACACTAAACTGCATAGTCTACAATCGATTGCACAGACTACTAAGAAGATACTAATCGATAGTCTTTAACCGATTTCTTGCTAACAGCACTAGATGAAACCAGTCACTCGTTCAATTGAATTGAATTAAGTCTCAATCTGAATGAATGGAAAGAACAAATAAATTCAGCGTGCAGCGACCTGCGCCCGCGCCGCCCCACCGCTAGCTATACCACCCCATCCAACTACCTGGATTTGTGCCTTAGGGTTATTTTAAAACAGAGCAGAAGTTATGTTTGATTTTAAGTAGTATGTTCGTTATAATACTCGTACGATGGCCGAGGTTTGCAGACTCGGCAGTTATAATTCACAAAGAAAAACTTTAAACGACCAAGAAGAAAATGTTTGTTTATTAAATGTTTTGTGTGTGTTTATATCGTTGGTAACCATACTTGCCGATTTGACTACAGGTGCGTTAGAAAACACTTGTTCACAACTTTTGAATGAATTATGTGTAATTCTTTTAATAAATGAGATTTTTATTTACAGATATATTGGTTTTCGTTGAATACTGTAAAGGTGGATATTCATACTGGGCACTGACAACTTTAGTATTTATTGTTACACCTAATATTATGATTAACGTTTTTTCATTAAGATGGTTTGTCATTGACGAAAAGTCTGGCGTAAGACATTGGATTACTCATGGTTTTTTAGTGGGATTATTGGAAAGGTATAAATGTTTAATACTAACATTACGTTATGTATGAGTAAGGGGCAACCGTGTGTAATTTTTAATATTTTTTTTTATATATTTCAGATACATTCTTTTCATGCATAAGGTGTTTGAGTGTAAAAATGTGGAGTCTATAAAAGCATTGAAACTATTTACTCAAATAAATGATCTCAATTTATTGCATTTTTTGTATATTTTTATCGGAACAATACCTCAAATTATTTTACAAGTTTACGGAATCGTTACGTTGAATGAAAACTACCATACAAAAGGTAAATACTTCACAGCAGCATTTAGTAGTATTAGTAGTTTTCATTATTTTAAGTAGCGTAAATGTACTTTTTTCGTTGCAGCATTTGCTCTATGTGCTTCAATTGCATCAGTGGTCTGGGGATGCGCGAATTATATTTACGGCCTTTCGTGGTTTGGCTGTGAAAAGTTCCAATGGAGAGCATTTATACTAAAACTTGTCTGGCATTTTGGAATGCTTGTCAGTCGAAGATCCGGTAGTATATTATTTACCATTGTGTTCGGTATATGGACATTATTGCCTTTAGGTAAGTTTTTCTTCCAATAAGACTTTAAATGCTTTATAAATTTACATGCTGATATATTTGTAAGTTTAAACATCTCTCTATTCTTATTTTTCAGGCCTTCACTGGTCTGCCATGACTTTTTGGATCGTAACACAAAAGACAACGTTTTGCCCAAATAAACTGGAAGAAACATTCTACAATGTCATAATGGGGCTTGTATATTGCTTCTGTTACATTAATTTACGAGAAGGTCATACGAGATATCGCATAATGATGTTTTACACTTTAATGGTAACCCAAAATTTCGGAAGTTTATTTTTGTATGTATTGATATCTGATACGGAACGACAAAAGAAACCTTGGTCTATTGCAACGTCTGCATGTGTGATTGCCGGTACTATAACAGGTAAAAAATATTTGTGTAATTTTATTTCTACGTGTAATTTGCAAGGTTCAAAAAATTAAATCCTGCCATTTTATGTTACGACTCTTTTTCTGCCATCAAAACATTTCAATAAAGCAATATAGCATCCTTTTTTCGGTTTATATAACAAATATCTAATTTAAACACCCGACTGAAATATGCATGTACATGATGTACATAGCTAACCGATTCTTTCATAAACCTTCTATTTAATTATTCTATCTAACAAATATTTTATTTAATTATTTTCAGGAATGTGCGCCATGATATTCTATTATAGATATTTTCATTCCAAAGGGCCTATACCGTGGAAAAGTGGCAGCAACGACATTGAACTGAATAATAAAGTCACAACAGCTACAGAAAACAAGCGAAATAACAACAAAGGTTTAAATTATGTCAGGTCCTTTAAAAGCTCTCAAAAGGTTGAAATATCTGAAGAGACATCTGACAGGTACACGCTTTTAATTTTTATACATACGAGTTTAAATCCGTATGTTGTGTTAGGTTCAACTCAACTAAACTTAGCATGGTCCGACACGGGTGGTTTTGTTTTCGAAGCCAATAAATGGTCATATTTATTAAAAATGAAATAAAGCACAGTATTTAATTTTGACATCTGACTATTGTACAGGTACACGCTACTCAGTGATAAGTAGTAAACATAAATATTGGTATATTTTGTAATAAGAGTCTCTTATTTATAAATTATTTGTATTTATTTCAGGAAGGATTGCACTCAAGTACAGCCAAATGACATTGAAAGTGCTGACAAAAAGTTTCTATTAGACCATTGGATTGCGAGGTCGGGAACTCCCACCTTTACATCAGCTCCAATTGGAGATAATAGTATGGATATGTCAAGCGTAGATTTCCATACCGTGGAAAATACTCCTCAAACAGTTTGTAAGGAAGACAATAATTTGTATGAAAGAAGTAGAGTTAAAACTCTGCTTAAAAAAGGCAAAGGCGTACAAATATTAGACCCTACAGATTTGACGCTCAAGATATCTGCATTCGAAAATATTGAAAGTTCTATAGATGTTCTTACTTCAAGTAGCCTTAATTTACAAAAACGCCGAGGAATTTGTTCATCGGATGAGTTAAGAGATGACTTGACTAATGTAAATTTGGGAGTTTGTAACATCGTTAATGGAGATTTTATCAAAACCTCTAAACCTGAGCATGGGTCCGAATTCAGTCATGATACTGATGGCTCTAATAAGAAGACTTCATCTGATTCAATTGACATGGATTTGGATTTGAGCTTTAGTGACATTAATAGTTCAGATATAAACACATTTAATGAAAATATCGTCCAAAAACTTTGTTTGAGTGCATTAAAGAATATTAAAGTTGGCAACCAAGATGCCGACATAGAAAATATACAAAGAATTGCCTTAGATATTTTAAAAGAAATGTATACTCGGAAAGGAAAAAACAAGAAAGTTACGAGCAACGATTCGTTTCCTTCAAAACAACGGGATTTAGATACTCCAACTGAAATTTTATCCGTACATGATTATGAAAATATATGCGCAGTTAATATTGCACGAGAAGCTTGGGGCTTAAGATCTTGGAATGGATATTCGGATATTGAAAATTGGCTTCATGATGGTAGTGTATTTAGAGATAGAAGGCGTGACACATTAACTTCAGGCAGTTCTGAAATCAGTAGCTGCATATCTCAAGATTTGAAAACAGCAATTTTAGCGGCGCCGCCATTTCCGAAAAAAGCTCCTACATATTCTAATGTCTTCGTAAAGTTTAGCCCAAATAATCAAGAAGAATACGCAGACTCAATAATTTGCCAAACTAACGATGACACTTTTCTTGCCAAACCATGTATGGTTGATACTGGAAAAGATTATTTAGAACCCATCTTGGAAGAATTAGATGATTTAGGTGATTTAGATCCCTCAAGCAAAAAGAGGCTTAATTCAGAAAGTTCCTTAGTAGCGACAATAGACGAAATAAGAAAAGCAACTGTTGCTAACTCACCAAGAAATTTGTATCACAACCGGCGAGAATTACATTGGTACTCTCCAAAAGAGGATGATTCTAGTAAAATGGAATATAGCCTTAAAAGAGCGCTGTGGAAAGAGCCATCAAAGTTCGATTCCAGCAACATAATGGAATCGCTTCCAGAAAAAGAAAATATTCTTAATGTTTTTCAAGGTTCCAAATTTGATCTTCATAAAAAAGAACTAAATTGTACCATAACATCGCCATCTGATTCTTCTTCCCTTGATCATACATATAGTGGTCGCAGAAATGTTAGGCATCGTCAAAAAACGAATGTGAGTAATCTTAAAACACAATACAAAAGAAGTTCATCCAAGCCCGATCAAAGCCTTCAAGACTTGTCAAATAAAGACATTGATTTATTGTGGAAACTGGTTACCGATAATACTATGCCACTTAGTTCTACTGAAGACTTAGCTTCAGCAAGATTAACATCTTCTCTACAATCTCTAATACAAAAAGACTCAACAGTGCCAAACCAAGAACTACCGTCTTCTAAACATACGAACATGAAAAAAAACGCAAGGAGTAAACCCAGGCGTAAGTTTTCTATTCTTAGAGAGAAGTTTGAACCTAAATTAAATATAAATTCCGATGAGGAGTCGCTATTTCATTCTTCAGAAAAAATATCGGCATCGACTGAATCAGTAGTAGTTCGAAATAGACTTGACTCGAGCAACGAGAGAATTGAAGATATACCAGAAGATAAGAAAATCAACCTACCATCAACTACAGTGAAAGCTAACAATTCAATACCATTTAGATCTGACTTAATAATGTCAAGAGCCATGAAGGAAAAGAGATCTTTATTTATGAAGCAAGTCTTGAGCCCACCCAAATTCAACACAAAATTAAAACATAAGGTATAATTAAGTGGATTCATCATTTGCAGTCAAACGTATAGTAAGTACCTAAACGTAATGCACTAAAAGGTTGAAGTCAATTATAACAAGGATCTCATCTTGGTATAGTCAATCTATTTCAATGATGTCCACAAAGCTTTATGTCGCGCCTTATAAAGGCAGAATGTACCTACGAATGTAAAAACTTCTTTAGGTACTTTTTGGTTATTTTTAGTTTGCGTTTGCTGGTTTGTAAAATATAATATTATCTATTGATGCTTAAAAACACCATTACAAACAAAATGTTATGGCATGGTGTAAACGTCGACATTATTCTCTTTGTGATAAATTGTAAATATAGAATGTGCAAAATAACCATGTCAATCGCAAAATATAAATGATCTAGTTATGTTTTTACACTTATAGATATTTAGGTTAGTCATTGTCGAAATTATTTTAAGATACACTCTCGGTCAAAGAATCGATCGATCGGGTATAAGACATACTGTAAACACGCTGATTTCAAATAGATTTCTAAAATGTTTGCAGAATGAATGTAATCCAATTTAATAGGTTTCCAATCGTATAGGAATTTTCCTGATTTTTCTATCCAATCAAAAAAACTTACTTATAATTTTATCGTCAGATAATTCCGTGGATATAAAAATAGCAAGATTAGCAAGTCATTACAAGGCCCTTGGAGAATCCATACATTTTACATGTTTATTTTTTTGGTTTGTATGATTAATTCAGACAACTATATGATCTGTTATTAAAAAAGATTCGATATATATATATATATATATACTGTAAATATTAGAAAACTCCCTTTCAAATCAGCCCATTTAGAATGTTTTATATGAAAAATTACACCTGACCCATATTATTTGACTGCGAGTGTATAATGCAACTGTGATTTATGTGCCTTCCTTCTAAAATTACAGCCAGTATTTTAGTGTTTTTACTTCCATCCTAGCCGTATGTCATATGTCTATTATAAGTCTTACTTTTTTATTCTTGAATAATGTACGTATACATAATCATATTTTTGAATACACTTGCTCATTGTAGCACTTTTGAAACTCTGGTTTAATTTATTTTTATATTACAACAGCTTACATTTCCTTGTGTTTGTGAATATATTGACAATTTTGTTGTATACAACTTAGTTATTTTTTAATTACTAAAGGTGAAGAGGAGATGAAAGTAAAACACGACAAACGATCTTAAATATGTAATGAAAAATATTGGAAAGTACTTAACATTATATAATTTTGTTCTGTAGCATTATTTTATAACGCTTTAAATGCTTTACAATAGTAAATATTTTACTTGATGACACTAGCAGCCAATATCACATTGTTTCTTAATTTCTACTAGATGAAATGATCATAATTAATAATCTTACATGACCTTTACAAATGTCATTCCGTCGTAATCTAATATGAGCGGTCTCGCTTGATCTATACGTATCTGATGGGCATCGCAATTATTATAATCATTTAACGTAAACAAACAAGGTATAATTTGTATCGTCAATGTGTTTACAGTCTAAATCATTCGTACATTAAAGAGTTTGTTTAATTTAATTTTGTTTTGTAGTTGCCATTTTGGTCTCCCCGTAGCCGAGGCTAACACTCTACAGAATATTTATTTTATTTTTTATTAAGTATAAAAAATATTAACTCGCAATTAACAATGATATAAATTAATGAATGAATATAGTATGAAAATACAGTAAAGTAGATTATGAGTAGATGGTGCTATTAGTAATTAATAGAAGTGTTTTATGTTACCTATTCGTAGCTATCCTTGAAATATAGAACGGAAAAATATGAATACTATACAAAATAAATAATGCAGCTTAAACATAACTAAATTTAGTTTGTCAAACGATAAATATGTTATCAATCACTTCATAAATCAGTCGTCATAACAGGAACCGTAAGCATGCGGATACGGTGGGCATTACAATTTTTACAAAGAATATGATCATCAAGAGGATAACACCCACGTCCTTCCGCCTCAGAAGATAACAGGAGGCCGCAGTCTTCACATCGGTAGCAACGAACATGAAAACTGCGATCAAGCGCAACAACACGAACAGTTTCCTCTTGTCCTTGTTCGGGCATTATTGGTAATTCGCAAACACAACAACGTGGTGCAAATTTTTTGTGAAAGTCTTCAATACAATGAATTTGATTCATTGCATCGACAGTAAATGGAATGCCATCGAGACTCTTGCCACATACGACACATGTAAAGCAAGTCGGATGGTAAGGTTTGCCTGTAGCTCTTAAAATCCTGTCAAGGATTGGCTTGGTACACACAGAACATTTTTCAAGGGTTTCAAAATAATCTGTCTCACAGAAGGGATGCCCTTCAACGGCATAAAAAGGTTTTCCTTGTAAATTTGTATTACAGCGATAACAACTAAAACACTGAACATGATACATGTTATCCATTGCTGTGCAACCAGAACTCTCACCGACAACTTTTCCGTCACATTTAACGCAAATACCGAAAACATCCAAATCCTGGCTGTCTGATATGGATTGCACCAACATGTTCGTTAGAGCATCCACTTCTTCTTCTTTAGGAAGTGGAGATTTTCCTGGAGATGGTTCATTATTACGATAATTTTGAAATGTATTTTGTCCTGAAAGACTGCTTTGTGGACGTGGATTTATAGGTTCATACAGTGCGTATTCATATGTCGAACCTTGAGATGTACCATAGTCACCAAATTCGTTTTGGTAAATAGGCGGGTAGTTTTGCCTTTCTTGGTTATAATTCAAATTAGCTGTGGCACGAACTAATTCACTGTAGTTGGAGCTGACTGGAGAGGGAGGTGGCAAGTATTCTTCATGACCTTGATTGTTATCGTACGAATTAGGTGCCGGAATGAGAAGTGGCGGTGGAGGTGGTGGTGGTAGACTGTCGTTATTATTTCGGTATGGTGGCAAGTTACTGTATGTCACGTTATGATTTTTCGATGTATTTGGATTGTAAGAAACACCAGGCAAATTTGGATGAATTATATTAGCATAATCGGTTGCTGGAAAATGTGCATTGCCACGACTTTGATTTTGAGGAGCAGCATTATTGTTCAGTACAGGTGATATTTTCGTAGAGTATGATGGCTCACATAGGGTGCTTACAGCAGCACTGCGAGGAACTTGGGGTTGAGCTTTCTTTTTTGGCGGCACAACAGGTGGGATTTTTTTCCCTTTACTCATTGAACTGAATTCCTTGTTGGTCATTTGCAAATCAGCTAATTGCTTTTCAAGTGCATCAATGTTATCAAGGCGTGACATTTTTACTTAATACCACCTGACCTGATTAGATTAACAAACACATCACTGATTTTACAGGTAAATGTTAACTTGATAGGAATTTTCCTTTTCCATAAAAAAAACTTTACTGCGGTACACTACTCTTCCTGTCTTGAGTAAATACTTCTTAAAAATATTTAAATATGTTTGAGAGCAATGTTATTACATTAAAATGCAGTACCAAAAGACTGTACAGCACAAAAGTCAATGACACATTCAAGAGAATGTTTCATGTTTCGTGTCATGAATCATCACATATGTATGTCGCAATATTTCTTTCTCTTATCTGTATTCATGAAATATTTATAGATTTTTCTTTAATTTACAAAATATCATGTAAACGATTAATAAAGTTTTATTTTTTAGCATTAATAAAAACTATATAATTATAATTATTTTTGTTTGTCCTGAAGGAAACCATCGATTACATTGTGTAGAAAGACAAGATCGATTGGTATGGATACAATGAAATGAATGAACTACGAACAAGTGATTTGTGTTGTACAGCACTAGCTGTCAAACTTGATGCCCAGGCATTCATTCATTTGAATTGCTTTGGTTTGCTCTTGTCGGTGAAATAGAAATGAAATCTTGACTTGATTTTTGTGTCTTGTTGTATTGTACAACAACCAGTGTTAAAATTGTGTTGTGGTTCTTTCAGTATTTGTAGTTTGTACGATTTAATTGTTTTAAAATATAAATTTGTATAGTATAGCACCATGTCTATGCAGTGTCAACTGTGGATGGGCAGCGTATGTATTTAATCTCTTATTATGTTTTTTATTTAATTAATGTTAGAAGGCATGACAAGGTACAGTAAAATAACACTTGTCATATTCAACACAGATAATACCCTTGAAAATTGTTTGTACAATGTATTTTTACAATGTGTTTTTAGCTGGAGCCCAACATGACAGAGAGCTTTATAGTAGCGGCTTTTCACCGCATGGGCCAGCGGCCTCTTACAGTGAAAGTGATGAGAAACAAGTTTACAGGAGAACCGGCAGGTTATGCATTTGTGCATTTTCAGGTATGTGCTTGTTTAGCTTGTTACCTACTTCATGTTAGTATAGTGATTACTTGAATAACAAGGAAACCTATAAAAAGATCAAAGTTTGTATCAGTAAGATTGAGGGTTTAGTTTTACATAGACACCTAATTATTTCTTTATTATTTCTAGACTGATGAAGAAGCCATTGATGCAATGCATAAACTGAACGGCAAGCCAATCCCAGGCACATTCCCAGTGGTACGGTTTAGACTAAACACAGCATCACGAGAAGCCAGGGCTAATATGCAGTCGGAAAGAGAATTTTCTGTTTGGGTTGGCGATTTAAGTTCAGATGTTGATGACTACTCGCTTTACAGGGTTTTCGCTTCTAAGTATTCGTCTATCAAAACAGCAAAAGGTAATGTTCAGTTTTTTGTACATTTTGTTTTTGTACATAATTGCCTCAATTGGAAGAAGGGTTTCCCCATATATGAAAAGAGTTTCAGGAATTTCTATGAAAGTACCTTCAACTCAATTCTTTACATACAAAGGCTGTTTTAGTCTATTCAGTCACTGTACAGTAATTGTCTCGTCATTTACGTGTTTGAAATTTAACTATACAATACCTTTTTATGATTCTCAACCATTTCAAATATTTTTTCAGTTATTCTGGATAGTTCAGGCTACACTAAAGGCTATGGCTTCGTAAGATTCGGTAGTGAAGAAGAACAGCGTAACGCCTTATACGCCATGAACGGATACACGGGACTCGGCACTAAACCTTTGAAAATCTGTACTGCAGTACCCAAACCAAAGGGGGCTCCAACTGGGCAGAACCAATCTGCCCCGAATGCTGGTGCAGCCTACAATAGTGGGACGGTATGGTTTTTGGAATTATTTATACCTTTTGACCGCCATTATGTATAAAGAGTTAGATATAAACTTTACAAAATTATGGAATATGTCACAAAATTCAGACATCAAGGCACTCTATCACATAAATGATAAAGTTTGAAAATATCCCACTATAATAAAAAAAAAGAATTATAGTAAAGAGTTTTAACTTGGATGTACATAGTATTGCTCACACATAATTGAGAACTATAAAGTTAAATTATTTCACACTTATTTCTTATTTATTATGAGACAATTTATTGACAACATTCAATCTACATGTAATATTTTAATATGGCGGTCAAAAGGTATATACATTATAGCAGCTTGCTTAGCGATATGGTTTTACAAATTTTAGTTCCCAGTTGCCGGAATGTGAATGAGCTTGAGAGTTTGCTGTTGCACATAGCGCTACGCTACAGAATGCCCGAGCTCTAGCCAGCTACATAGTGGTATAGCTATGTATCGACCCTGTATTCAAGCTGTTTGCTAATTAGTTTTTCTTAAAATGCTTTCGTCATTTATATAATAGCTAAAAATCTGTTCCTCAGTTTAAATGAGGTAAATAAGGTGTGTAACCTTTTGAAATATTCAATGTTCCCAATTCGTATATTCAGTTTTTCAATCAAGAATAGGCAAGGCGCGGTAGGTACCTAATCCACGAATTAGAATAGGTTGAAGCCATCTACAGTTACACCATCTAAAACGTAGCTAAAAAGGTCGCTAGAGATGTGTCGTTTATACGACTCTACAAACACTCTATTGCCATGGCATTACGGTACATATTGCAATATTTGCGAGCGTTTTGTAATGTCTCAATTTTAAATTAAGATGGTGAATGTACAATTTCAGAAATTTAACAGCTGTTCTCTAAACTTAACTGATAATTCGTCATACATTAAATTTCAATTTTAAAGATTTTTTCGCTAATTCCAATGCGATAATGCAATGAATCCTTCAGATCGATGTTACCACGCTCACCGTGCAAGCACAGTCGTACGCGCATCGCTCGGAGTCCGATCATGATCGAGATCGCGGCTACAATTCCCCCGTGAGAGATAACATTCCTAGTTTATTAATTGTCATTAACTATACACGGTGGAATTTAATCGGTGAACAGGAACCCATTTTTCTAATTCAGTAATCGATGGCGGTCACGTTTATGTAGTACTTAAGTGGAACCAAGTTTTTTTTTTTAGCATAACAAATTTTTATGTTGAAATTAAACTTTAATTAACTCACCCTTTGTCACTCTACTAATGGTTTAGTCTGAAAAGTTTAATACCTCTTTTCAAACTATCAGCCATGCATCGCTCTTATTTTACATAGGAATAGAGTCTATCGCAAAAATTAAAGCATGTGAGTGGTTATTGCTCATTCATGTTTTAAGTTTCTATGGCTGATAGTTTGAAAAGAGGTATTAAACTTTTCAGACTAAACCATTAGTAGGGTGACAATAAATTTTAATTTCAACGTAAAAAAAATGTATGCTAAAAAAAACCTTGGTTCCACTTAAGTACTACATAAACGTGACCGCCATCGATTACTGAATTAGAAAAATGGGTTCCTGTTCACCGATTAAATTCCACCGTGTATAGATAGGAAATAGGGATAGGGCATTCATAAAATCATTTGTAGATGTAGGAGAATAGTCTAGCTTCGTAAGTCTGGCTAACTTTTTTTAAGTTTGTACTAGTTCGCGACAATTTAATTCAGCTGTCGTATTTTTTCTTGTGTAAGTACCTACACCTGAAAGCCTACGGCGAACCACGCTTGACTTATTGCCTGCTTGTCACACTTAGGTAGGTTCGAATTTACAAGTACAAGAGAAAGGCAACACTTCGTTTGTAGTTCGCGGTAAATCCTCAGGACTTACGAGGCTAGAATAGCGATAAAAGACATCTTAAATTAGGTTAGGTGACAGAGTATAGTAATTTTAGGTAAGCACGTAAAAAAAACGGGTCTAGACGCGTCCACGTAGGACTACTGAAGAAGATTGCTGTGCGAAGCAGTTTGGTCGGTATAGAAGTGCCTATGCTTCTAAAAATTATGCTTATAAAAGCTTTTTTCATTAACAAGATTCATCATTTGCGTTTATGTATGCCTTACTAGATTTCTAATGATGTGCAAATTGCGGAAACTTTCAAAAGTGTAGGAAAATTTCCATCGAAACTTTCGAGAACATTTCAAAACCCGGAAATTTTAAAATTATTTTTAAACAGCTAATAACAAGGACGCGTTTCATGGAAATTTATATTTTTGACTAGCAAATACATGATATAATGTACAATCAAAAATTGTATGTCTTACAATAAAGAACATGGTCGATAAATTTCTTAAATTTTCTAAATTTTCATAGTAAATTTCTATGGAAATTAATTATATATTATTAAAGGAGTATTGCGAGAACTAGAAAGTATGTTATAAAACCAAAAATAAACACCAACAGACTTGAACGTCAACAAAAACATTGTG
This sequence comes from Thaumatotibia leucotreta, assembly GCA_025490895.1. Lineage (NCBI taxonomy): Eukaryota > Metazoa > Arthropoda > Insecta > Lepidoptera > Tortricidae > Thaumatotibia > Thaumatotibia leucotreta. Next base: position 31,842 of record JALPQI010013905.1, read on the forward strand.
AACAACAAAAGCTATGTTGAGGATTTAGGTTTAAGACTCTAGCAAGCTAGTACGTAATCGAATTTTCACAATTAATGTTCCATCAGCAAAAGTACCCGCCACTCGGCTCCATAAAATTAGGAAATCATTCATGGGTAATTGTGTAAGATTTTATAATAAACTTCCAGTAAATGTTACTGAATTTTCAGTCAACAAATTTAAGAATTTTGTAAAGCGTAAACTTATATCTAAAGCTTATTATAGTACACAAGACTACATGAATGATGAAACACCGTGGGAGTAATTTAGGATTTAATTATTAGTTTGTTAAAGTCATGACATTCAATTACGATAATTTACGCTTGGAGACCTTGTACATCTCCAAACGTGCTTTATATAATGTTATTATTATATACCTATTCAGAGAGAAACCTTACTTCTCTATAAATTATTACTTATAAATGTTGTGACTTTTAGAGACTTCATCTCTTGTTATTATTATTATATTTCAATTTGTTTGAAATCAATTTTATGTTTTTTTTTAATGCATGTTAGTTGTAAGATGTACCATCATTGTTTGAAAAAAGAATTCCCGCCAAGTTTCTTACCGGTTCTTCTTGGGTCAGCGGTTTAGGGTTCGAACCGGAAGTAGTTTTCATATCTAGACGATTCAAAAGAGTTTGTTGCTATTCCAATTTGAATAAAGAATTATTTGACTTTGACTTTGACTCCATTTTCTCAGCAGGGTCGTATAAAAATGCCTTAGACCAAATCCCACAGTTGTGTTTATAATTTGTCACTGTATCACTGCTTCGGTCTTCCTAGTTTATTACGGAACCCTTATAGTTTCGCCATGTCCGTCTGTCCATGGTCCGTCTGTCTGTCCGCAGTATAGGCTCATTGGCTGTTAGTGCTAGATATTTGAAAGGTACAGGTTTGCATATTAATCATGCCGACAAAGTGGTACAATAAAATATTTAAAAAATCAGGTACCTCCCCTACACGTAAAGTGGGAATGATGTTTTTATTTTACTGTAATCCTATAGTCGTTGAATAGGTCTTTCAGAAAGAATAAGGGTCTCAAGAGAAAGTATTTTTCTAAAGTCAATATTTTCGGAGATAACCTCTCCGGAACCAAAAAAATAGTGAATTGTCTAAAAAAATATGGAAAACATCATGAATATTGAGGTTAAAGAATACTTTAAAATAGGACTATTTCGAACATAATGTTTTTGAATAACTACGGAACCCTACACAGAGCATGGCCCCACAATACTCTTGGCCGGTTTTTTACGGGTAGATGTAGCGAAACTGTTACCTACCATTTTCTCTTCACAAATTGAACCTCTATTTGCAGTGTAATTAAATATTATTATAGTACGATTATATGCAGTTTATTAATCTATTTTTACTACAAAAATAATGTAAAGATTTATGGAAATGAAATTTTCCGCGAAATATTTCGGAATAAATTCCGCGGAAATTATTGAAATTTATGAATTTTATCAACTCTTGGCCAAACCTATAAAAACCGGTTTTTATCAAAACCGGCGTTGTATAGTATGACTGTACTCGTTACTCACTCTAATATTTCTGTGCGTGGATAGGATTTCATGTTCATAAATTTCCATTGTTTCAAGGTCTGGAGAATGTTTCGGAAAAATTCACGAAAATTTCACTTGAGAACATTTCGCAACATAGGAAAGTTTCCATAGGCACATCATTATAGATTTCAGATTGTATTAGCCTAACTCATTATCATCCACTAAAATTTGGCAAGCTAAAACTCAAAGCTATTCAGTTTTCGTTTGCCTTCATTAGCTAGCGTTTGGATCATAACTGTTTGCGGCTTCCACAAATTGTTTGACGTACATTGACGAGCAGTTATGATTATAGGAGTACAACCAGTATTATGATCCGTCCGCCTATTGGCAAAATTACTCAGCGTGGTCTGGATACTATGGGCAGGGAGACCAGAGCGCCGCGGCGCCGGCAGCGCCCGTGGCGGACGCAGCGGTCGCGACGGCGGCGAAGACGCAAAATGACGATTTGCAACTTGTTGGTAAGTGACAATTAAAAAAAATATAATTCATCGTATATGGAGTAGGTCATAGTTAAGTATATCGATGACTTTTTAATATATCTAATATTTAAAGACGGGCCCATTTTTCAAAAGCTTGTAACCCTTAATACAAGTGGAAGTCTCTTTTTAGCACCATTAATTAGACAAGAACTTCCGCTTGTACAGTCAAGTGCAAAAATAAGTATTATCGAAAGAATCCGTTCAATATGTTACGACGTTCTTATTACACAGAATTAGAGTGCACTGCTGGGACATATTTTTGAACGTTTTTGTATATCCCTTATTTTGTCTTCGACTGTATTACAAATTACAAGCTTTTGAATAATAGGCTCCTGCAATTCAATGGATATGTATATGTACTATACCTGTATTGTACCTGGATAGGAATGGAATCGATTGGCATAAAAAACCAAATAAAATTTTAAATTATCTTACAATTTGTATGGGAATTCTATTCTTGATTAGGGGCTTCTGTAGCCGAAATTTTTTTTTGGTTCCATACCAGCTTTTGATCCTGATTCATTTAAAATCAAGGGAAAAGGAGGTCTTCTTAGACCATTTTCGCGTAGCTACTCTGGATCTGGTAGCTGCAGTCCTAATCTAAATGACCGCAGCATGGTAGAGAGACGGCTTCTTGAAATTTACGATTTACCTATATTCGCGGTAAATGGTGCAATCCACGAAAAAGTCTACTTTGTTGGGAATGTGATGGCTATGACTGCTACCTTAGAAATGTATGAAAAGTGCGAGAATTCTCTATAAATACAAACACCCAGTTATAAAATTAACACGTTCGCCTCCAGTATGCTTAGCACATGATTAGCGCGACAGTATCTCGCCGCGAGATAGTCTATCCGTCCCTCTTTTGTTAATGTAGCAAGTGAAGGACGGGAGATCTATCTCGCGGCGACATACTGTCACACCAATCATGTGCTAAGCCTACTGTACTGTTTCACTAAGTGCTAATACTATGCCGATCGAAATTATCTGATAGAACTCCTATGCCATTGACACGCATGTGTGACTGAACAGATTGTACTCTTATGCCAGTGACACAGCACTTGTATCAAAAACGTTCGTATTTCTAGGGCACTGGCATAGGAGGAAGAACTTGATTTATGCTAGTGGCATAAGAATAAGGTTATTCTGATCACGTATGTGCGTCACTGGCATAGGAAGATTTTGTTGGTCCCACACGCTGTGTCACCGGCGTCGAACGTGTTAAGATACACGAAAAATTTTGTTCGTGACTTTCTTAGATGGAATGCACCAAATATCTACCTATTTTTTCTGAAAACTGAAAACACATACATGTTTGATAAATTAAATCCAGTTATACAGTATTTTACACGTTTATTTAATATCCTTGTTAAATTAATACAGATATAATCTTCAGCGATCCGTTTCCTTCTTTTCCAATTCTTTATCTCCCATTTTTCTTCTTTTGTTTCTCAACCAGTACGTTATGACAATCGTTCCTATTTTTTTAATTATAAAGACTACTTTACACGATGGTAAATTAATATTCACAGACAGAAAATATGTTAAGACTCGTGTACACAATGTTTTCCTACATTAAAACAGAAGTTTGTTATTTTATATTGCGAAATCATCACACATGGTAAATAAAAATAATATAAAATGTTAAAAACACTTAAAATTTCCAGAACACAAGAAGACCATAGACATAGACGAGATGAACCAGGAGTTCCTTCAACCCGAGCTGTCCCTCTGGGACGGGCTCGAGTCCTCGCAGTGGTTCCCTAATGAGATCGTCGAGGCGCACTGATTCTAATTTAGACCTATTTTATGTAAAATATTAGCTGTAGTCGTGCCATGAGTTGTCAGGTAACGGTTATGTTAGGTTTTAATCGATACGTAAAGCATTTTTCTGTCCTCCGGCCGGCAAACAGCACTTTGCCGGCCGCTGCGCTTAACTAAGTTGCCGCCTGCCGGCTTCGTTGAGCAGAAAAATAATATACACACCTCGGCCGTTAAATGGGAATGCCTCGGAGCACATGTTTGTTTGTCTCGGATTACAAGTCATCCGAGACATTTCCCACTTAAACGGCTTTGGCATGTAATCTACTATTATCGCGCTCGCACTAATGTATTGGAGCGGATGCGAGGGACTGCTTTACATATCGAGTAAAACCTAAGTAACCTTTACTTGAAAAGTCATGGTACGGCTATTTATAACTTTTTCACGTGATAATACTGAACTAGTGGCCGATTTTAATCAAGGACATATTTCCCCAAGCAATATTTGTCGAGGAAAATAATTCAGCTTACGATGCAATCCTCCATTTAGCACAATATTTTCATTTTGTGACTGTTTATTGATGACAGACGGATCGATTTGATGCAGCCGACATTTATGTTGTGTAAGTGAAATAATAGATTTTTGGTTAAGGATTAATGAAAAACTTGAACGTAACGTGCAACTAATCATGTTCTGCTAAATGATAATGCATATTATTCGGATTGATTAATTCAGTTTATCGCGGGGAATAAATGTTACAACTTTATAAAACTAATATTTTACATGGGATAGGTGTTACTGGCAGACATTGTTAGACCTTATTCATCTAAACGCCTTATTGATAATTGATCATAGGTGTGTAGGCAACTCTAAAATATGTTACGATTTGTATTGTAACTTGACCTTTAAGTAGGTATATTTTAACGGCCTTATTCATAAAAATTCCTTGTTGAAGGTTTGAGGGGCCCAATAGTTATCGAGCCGATAAGTCTTGTTGAACGGTTTATAAGAAGTGTTATTCATAAACGCTCAATATCTCTCCGATAACTGTTGAGCCGCTGTTGAACGGATTAGACGCGTTATGTTGGCGCCTTGACAAAATCATAGACAAAAATGTGGTCTCACCGCAAATTAAAAAAAAGTTTGACAGCTGTCTGGCGGGAATTCGCAAACATTTCCTAATTCCTTGTTACTCACTTTTATCTCAAATAATTATATTATCATCATCTTGAACCTGAAATTATTAGGTACTTACTACGTATTCTTTTACCTAGGTAACTAATCAAAACAGTTAGCTTTATGATTTGCGATGACGGTCAGATAACGAAACATAATTGTATGGCTAGTTAGTACCTAGGTATGGGCATTGGGCAGAGTTAGTAGTACGGGTAAGTAATAAATAAATATTTACTTCCTTGCGACCCCAACACCTAATTGCAGTTAGAACCTGAAGTTCTGGTGTGAGGCCAGCTCCTCTGCGATCTTTCTTCAGGTCTTCTTTCACCAACTCTACTATATACAAAACAGTCGCCTTATTAACCCATTCAGGGCGACGCTCGAACTCTCGATCCAAGTACGGCGCGCTACCATACATTCAAACTTGCCATTGCAGAGTCACGCACAAGTGGCGTTACTCAGTGGCTCGGCGGCGCACAGTATCGCGCGCCCGTGATGTTGTACATATTGGATGGCGTTATGCCGGAAATTACTTTAACCAGTGAAATTATTTACTACTATTGTAAGATATTTATTGTTGAAATAAATATCTGAATATTTATTTGTTGAAATAAATAACTGACGGGTGAAATTTTATTTGCTATTTACATTCGTAAGTTGTCATCGCGAAACAATGTCTGCTGTTTTATAAATTTCATAGAATCATATCTGCACAATTTATACTTAACATATGATTTATTTTTGTGATATTGGGGTTGGTACTCACAAAAAAGTTCCTAATTATAACCAACATAAGTACGTCTCAGAGTATAAATGGTCAACAAAATTTCACTTCTGATGTAGTTAACTTTATACAGGGTGTTTGGTTAGCGGTGTCGGAGCTTTTAAGGGCTTAAACTACAATCAATTTCATCGATAAATTACCATACAATTTTTTTGTACCATCGTTAATTAAATGGCGGCAATTTTAAAATTTCAAACAGATGATTACGGGTGCACGTGGTATTTCTGGAATAATACCTACGTTTGTTATCGGTCCTATCCTTGCAAAAAAAAATTCGTTACAGAAGTCATTAGATAAGCAAACTAATAAAGCAAATCATTTGACTCTACTATTTCAACAAGAAAGTAAAAAAAATTTTTTTAGTAGAGTCAACATCAAGGTCAAAAAAATTTTTTTTAACTAAAAATATTAACAAATTCACCTTCATTTTTCAATTAATTTAATTTTGCATGAATACTAGGTCGTGAAGATAGGTTTTTGGTGTTGTTATTTGTTAGTACATGATATGATGATAGCTAAAAAATAACAACATAATTACAGTTATACCTTAAGTACTTTAGGCATTACAAGTGCTCAAACATGCACTGGAAGGATGGAAGGCGGCCACTTCACTAGTCAGCACACTGCTGACAATCATTTGCTTATGGATTTTGCAACGGGAACGCTAATGCAGCAGCTGTTGGAGAGTACCTTGCCTACAAAAAAATCCACATTTTTGGTTTATGTTTGAGCACTTGTATTGTAATTCCTTAAATTACTGAAGGTATAACTGTAATTATCGTGTTATTTTTAGGTAACATCCTGTACTAGCAAATAATAACACCAAAAACCTATCTTAATGAGCTAGTTTTCATCCAAAATTAAATTAATAAAAAAATAAAGGTGAATTTGTTACTATTTTTAATTTAAAAAAATTGTTTGGCCATGTTGTTGACATAGTAGTGTCAAATGATTAGCTTTATTAGTTTGCTTATCTGATGAGCTCTCTAACGAGATTTTTTTTGCAAAGATAGGACCGATAACAAACGAATAATTAAAAATACCACGTGCATT